>CALSCP010002822.1:36167-57744 GCA_943704425.1 Ministeria vibrans ATCC 50519
AAAAAAACAAAAAAAAACAACAAAAAAGAAAAGTTCACTTACGATTGATGGCGGTAGTTGTAGTAGTTGTTGGAACCTACGGAAGGGAGAGAAGGGGTCAGGGGTGTGTGGGGGCGCGCAGGAGACGCACCGGCGACGAGAACCGCCCAGTTGGTGCCAGTGCCGTCCTTTCCGTCGCGGAAGGTGGGGAAGGGCAGCGCGAGTGCACAGGCGGCGAAGGCAACGACAACGAGCGCGGTCTTCATTTCAAATATCAAATAATTGTTACACAATTGGTTTATGGTTAATTCTTTGTTTATTGTTGATTATGTAATTTAGATTTTAGAAAAAAAACCAAACATTTCAGCTTTTTTGCACTGTACACTATGATTAGCGAAGCACTGTGCTGGGGGGTATGCATTTGAAATGCAGGGCGAGGCTCGCTGATACTGTTTTATCCTTTTCATTTGGGCAGCTTGACTTTTTCGTCGCGTTCGAACAAATGGCCGAAACGCGCACGCTGCTGCAGATGGGCGTGGTCCTTGTGGGCATGTGGATAGCATACCGCCTGGCGACAGACTCGCCGCCGCTGGCGACGACCGCAGCGCTCGTGTTTGGCGCCAAGCGCGATCCGTTGAACGTCGACCCCACTGTGACAAGCGCCGCTCTGTTGAGGATACAGCGGGAAAAGGACCAGCGCGAGTGCCTGCGCCGCATCGGCGAGGCGTACGACGAGGGGCTCATCCAGTGGCTCAACCTCCACGACGTCCCCATTGCGGTGCTGCCGCAGCAGCTGGCGCGTCTCGAAGAACTCGTGCGTCTGCACATTGGGCTGTTGCCTCCTCCAACGGAATTCCCCGACAACGGCATCAACGACTCGCTTGGCCAGCTGGCGCGCCTTCGCGAGGTGCTTGTTCACAGTGAAATGCCTCTCACCACGGCAGCGGTGGATGCGTTCTTCTCGCTGCCCAGCATTCGTCGTCTGTCGTTTGTCGACAGTCGTCTCGTCGTCGATGACAACTACCAGGACGCATCGGGGTCGCAAGAACTCCCACTCGCGCGCTCCCACGACATTCTCAGGCTGACGCGCACCAAGGGGGCCAAGCTTAAGCTGCTCGAGTTGCCGGCACCCTGTCGTGTCGTGGTCGCGCACATCCACAAGGTCTTTTTGCGCGCACACGTCGCCGTCGTCGAGATTCTGCCGGGCCTGTCGCTCGCCCTACACGACCGCATTGTCCTTGAGCGCATCCAGCACGAAGGACTCACGACTCACCGGTGGCAGAGCGACGAGTACCGTGTCGACTCCATTCGCACCGACGACCACGAACAGCTGTCGGTCGCCGAGGGTGTCGTTGCTGAGGGTGCGCCCGGCCTGCTTGTGTCCATTCCCATGCCCGAGAATGGTCGCAAGGGCGATCGCGTTGTGTGGGTTGGAGTCGATCGAATGGAGAAGAAGGCCAAATAAACATTATTAATAATTATTATTATTCGTTTTTTTTTTGTCATTTGTTTTGTATCGAATATAAGGAGTGTGATTAATTTTTATTCCGTTGTTTTCGTGATAGTTGACTGAAACTCATTTGAGAGATCATCACACATCAATGAGTGTTCGTAAGTAACTCACAACTCACAATGTACAATGAATACGTAACACTGGTCACAAAAGTTTTGAGAATCGTCCTCGTTCATACTCGCATTTTGAATTTTGATTCTTCCTTTGTTTTCTTGATCAAGACTCGAGAGTCGACTATCAGTCGAGAGATCAACACACACTCATTTGTTCTTCATTTTCGTGTCATTTTAGATCAGCATAGCCAATGGATGTGAGTCCAACTCATAACTTAGCAGTGAATAGTTATCAGTTATCACAAATATTATGAGAATCGCTCTCGTTCAAACCCGCGGAGTTGTTGGCGATGTGGATGGGAACATTGCGTTTGCCAAGGAACAGATCGAGAAGATAGTGCGGGAGGAAGGAAGTGCCGACGTTGTCGTGTTTCCCGAATTTTTCCTCACAGGGTACTTTCTCACCAAGGAACAGGTAGGGATCGGCGGGTAGACGATGAGCATGGGGCACTGCTCACGCACGGGGATGGCGGGTGGTGCATTTGGATAGGTCGCAGCACTCGCACAGGACCGGGAAAGGAGCATGGCCCTCAAACAGATGCATCGTCTGGCGGCCAGGCACAACGTCGCTCTGGTGTACGGCTACCCCGAGCGGGCAGTGCGCGATGGCGTCACAGTTGTGTACAACTCGGCGCAGGTACGAGCAGCTCAGCGCGGAAATGATCATTTAACAATGATGACTGTTTATATTATAACTATAATTATTATAGCTTGTCTCCTCACACTGTTTTATAACTATTATGCACATATTATAGCTTGTCTCCTCACAAGGTCGTGTCTTGCTCAACTATCGAAAACAACACTTGTTTGGCGCGCACGAACGTGTGCTCTTTACGGAGGCACCCAACGAAGCACCCATGGATGCAATGTTGAACGAGGTAACCGAATGTGGGAACAAACGACAGTCATTCAAAAGAGCTGTGCATTATGATACATAGGTCAAAGTGACGCTTGGCATTTGTTACGACATTGAGTTTCCTGAATTTGCGCGTCTCTGTGCCCTGCGACAAGTCAAAATACTGTTTGTACCGACGGCATCGTTTTCGGAGTGCGTTCCGCAACTGATTGTGCCCACACGCGCAATTGAGAACCACTTGATGATTGTCTACTGCAACCGATGCGGAAAAGACACGCCGACGAGCAAGGCTTTCTGTGGTCTCAGCTGCATTGTGGACGGTTCCGGCGAAGTGCTTGTGCAGTGTTCGGGGGACGATACAACAGCTGTGCGTGTGCGCGACTGTGAGTGGGACAGTGCGCAATGCGTCGAAGCGGAGCAGTTCAATCCGTACTTGACGGACCGACGACCGGAGCTGTATCAAATGTTGCACAATTGTAATGTAGACTAAAATAATATTAGTATGATGGGTTTCAATTGCAAAGTTGTAATGTAGAAAAATAACTATTATTATGATGTGTTTCAATTGCTATCATACAGATACTTGGGAAGGTCAATGGCGACGGAGCGAGCGACCGGTAAGACACGCTCGTACGGGGCATTGCAGCGGAAGCGCACGCCGTCCAGTTGGCCCGTGTGCGCACTGGTGCGGGTCAGAAGTTGGAGCGAGACTAGGTTGGAAATCTGAAAGGAAGGAGAAAAAAATGATTAGAGTGGGACAGTATGGCATGAGAGTGTATGGTGGTGTGTGAGGCTGTCAAGGAAAAATGCTTGAATGAGAATGAAAGACTTGAGAGAATGAATGGATCAAATAAGAGTGAGTAAAAGAAAGAGTAAGGGAGAGAGAAAGGGTGTCATTTAGAGTGCGTAGCCGCAAAAATGAGAGTGAACAAATGAGTTACATTGAGTGAAACGTAGAGTGAGAGTGAGCAAAATCATTCAACTTCTTCTTTTTTACCTGAACATAAATATCAGACGACGTTTGCACTTTGTCATTGAGAAGACTATAAAAAATGGCCAACAGCCGATCAAGAGGAAACGTCGCTGGTCCCATTTTCTTCGGATCAATCTAAATAAAATAATTATTACAATAAAATAATAATAATAATAATAATAATTATAATTATTATTGACATTCATTCGTGTAAAAATGTTTTTTTTGTACCTGATCTTTCTTTTGCTTTGCACGCGATTTCTTTCCGCTCGACGACACATTGGCATTGACGGTAAACACCTGTACGTCTGACTTTGCGGGATTGTACGATGCAAGAAACGCCGCAATGAGAAGGTATTTGGCGTAGAAGGGCAGTTCAAGTTCGGTTTTGGTGAGGGACACACTCGTTTTGAGGTGTGTTGTGTCTTCTTCCTCTTCTTCTTCTCCTTCCTCCCCATCTTCTTCTATTGCTTCGGTTTCAGTGGCTGTACTTGATTTGTCCTTTTGTGGCTGTTGTTGTTGCGTGATGAGAATCTGACTGTCGAGATCGGCCGCACTGACTTCGCGCAGGTAAATGCGCGGGAGAATGGAGCGCAAAATGGGACTGACATGAACGTAAAGCGCACGCGGGTCGGAGCGGTCGCACTTGCCCGCGAGCACAGGCGCAATGTAGCGCGGGAAGAGCAGTGCAGCAAGATAGCGCAGTTCGTTGAGGTCGTTGCAGGCGACGTTGAAGACGTCAAGCAGCAATTGTGTGTAGTGCGCAAAAAAGAGGGGTTCTTCGCTGGCAGGACATTCCGTGCGCACTACAATCGCTTTGATTTCCTCTTCGCTGTACGACGGAAAGTGCACGAGCACTGGATCGGTGGAACCAGTTGCTTTGCTAAAAGGAACAGAAGAAAATTTTGTTGAGAAACACACACACACACACACAAACACACACACACATATATATATACAAATATATATACTCTCTCCTCTCTCTCATTCTGTTTTACCCAAACTTGTCCCAGACAATGTCACTGATAAAGATGGAAGCAATGTTGCACTGTTGAGTGAGTTCGCGAAGACGCAGAATCACCGCTAAAAGAGTGGCGGGGAAACGAGAGTCGCGCAAGCGGTTGGCCCTGTCAAAGACAAGGAAGACGGGCGTCGTCGGTTGCCGGTCGTCCCGCTCGTCCATGGGTGCACGATCACCATCGTTGTGAGTGGTGGATAAAGTGTTATGATCGCATGTCTAAAAAGTGCAGCGTACAAAACAGCATAGTCAGAGAGAGGGAGAGAGAAAGGAGAAAGGTACAAGTGATAGAAACAAAAGCAAGTGACAGAAACAAGTGATGGAAACAAAAAGAAATGATAGAAACAAGTGAAAAAAACCAAGTAAGTGAAACAAGGGAGTAAAACAAGTGAGCCAAACACGTGATAGAGGCGAGGCGTACCGTTTTGAGGTGACGGACAAAGTCATTGATGTTTTCACACCTGACCCACGGCCGAAATTCATTGTCCTAGCGAAGCCAATCGAGGGGTAAGACAAAACATGGGATGTGTGGGTGGGTGGAGTGCAGAGGGGGCCGGTACCGGGGACGAAATGTGGCCATTGAGCTGATTGAGAATCGATTCAAAGACTGTGCGCGTTGACAGGGCGTCGATGCAGTTGATCCAGGCGACGCGTTGCTGTCCCTGGAGCAGTCCTTTGACAACCTCCGTCTTTCCAGTGGCTGTGTGACCATAGACAAACACGCTGTTGGGCGGCGACTGCAGCGGGAAGGCAAGGGTCAGGAGAAATCGATGGCATTGAGTGTTTTGGTGTGTACGCCGTTGAGGAGAAGTCTTCTCAGCGTATCGATTTGCTTTCGTCTTTCGGGAAAGGTCTCTTCCAATGACATTGTCACGCAGGAACCCAAGTGGTGAGGAGGAGGCTGGACGTGATGGTAGAGAAAAAGAGAGAAGGGAAAGAGATAAGAGTAAGAGAGTAATCATTTCACTCAGTTGTCGAAGTGAATGTAACTCTTGTGACTTCAACATGAAAATTATATTGACCCCATTCACAAAACCATGGAGGTACAATCAGATACTGAGATGTCCTCAGGCTGTATTGCGCAGAAAGTAACAAGGTAATGGGCTCAGCGTTTGCTTTGTACCTCCCAATTCGTTTGTTGATATCCATTCCCAATGAGAAAACTTTAAAGATAACATATTTGTTTTCATTTCGATGGCCGCATCTCTCAAAGGTAAGAAAATCTTCTCCATGGGACGCTAGCACGAGCGGTCTTCTTTGGTTCTTTTGTTCCTTGCGCGAAATCCTTTTTTTTTCTCCCCTTTGCGTGTAAAAGAGCGACTATATCTCCCTGTTGGTCGTCACAATCATTCCCCAGAACCAGTGTAATGCCGTTTCCTTTGCGATAAAGAAGCTTACGCTGTCCTTTGTTATATTAACTTTGTGTTTTTTTTTTTCGTTGATGTGTTTCAGAGATTGATGGGCTGCAACGGTCGTACCGCCAGGGTCTCATCCTTGCTCGGTGCGACTACAGCGACCTTGTCGACCCATTCACTGCGAATACAGCGTCGCCGCAGCTGTACTTTGGCCATTTGCCGGGTGCGTTGATTGCCGCTCGAAACACTGCCGTTGGGATGCTCCAAAACGGATACGATATTGTCTCCGTGCTCGCCGACAAGCGCCTTACACCAGACGGATCGGTGCCGTTTGGCAATGATCAGTCGTTCTTTGGCGAGAAGCCGACCGGGTTGACGCCGGAGGAGGAGGCGGAGGAGACGGCCCGTGCTACGTTTGCTGCTGACTCCATCAACAGCGGCCGCTTGCTGTGGGTCGTTGCACCCAAGCTTCCTCGTGCCGACATTGCCGCGTGCATTGACACGCTTGAAAAGATGAAGCCAAAGGTCAACGGCCAGGTTAAGGGCCCTGCCGGCCCCAAAACCGAGCTGACTGTTTGTCTTATCGGTCACGGTGTTATGAACGAGGAGGGAGACTATGCGGTCGCCTTCAACCATATCCGTCTTGTACCTCGCAATGTGGGCGTGCGTGTTTTTGATGGCTACACCTTGGCACAGCTGCTCGACGATCTGACGCTCAAGACGCGCTGGAAGCATCTTCTCATCATCGCCGACACCTGCACCGCTGGTACCGCACTCACCAAGGACTCCTACGTGCCAGACAAGGCAGAGATGTTCCTTGATGATGTGTGGACTCTTGCGTACCACACACCGTCGTACCAGTTTATTGGATCATCGCTGAACGGCACGCAAGGACTTGCTCTGTTGCCTTGGCAGGGAACAGTGTTCTCAATGGCAATGGATCGAGTGCTTTGGCACTCGAACCCAACTGCCTTTCAAAACCCTGGCGGTACAACGCTCTACAACTGGGCGACAGTGGGACATGTTGGCGAGAGACTGCGCGAGAGCATGAATGCCATCATGGAGGAGTTCTTTCCCACCGACACCGACCTGGCTCCAACGTGTCTCCATGGCCGTCTCGACCTCGTTCACTGCAACGTGACACAACCCAATGAGGGACACTTTCTTTTTGTGCGTCATGGCGCACCAGCGAAGTGGACTCGTGGAGACATTACTCAGTCACCTTATCATGTAAGCAAATCAAGACCCCTCAACATTTTTTTAAAAATTTCTATATTTGATTTATTTTCTAGCGAACGCCCACTTCCGCAACCTCCATTGCTACAACACCGCATCCATTGACACAACCGACCAATTCTGCCACTCTCTCGCGCATTCCTCTCTCTGAAACCCTTTCTATTCTCAACCACGACTGGTCTCGACACATCCTCATTGTTGTGCCTCAACTCGACTCACTGCGTCCCGACATCCTCGCTGCTCACCGCTGTGGCCTTGACGAGCCCTTTGCTCCCTTTCAAGAATGGGTTGGCTCAGATGATTACTACTGCTACAGCCTCTATTGTCATACACTCGCGATCTCACTCACATTCATTCTCATTGTGCGCGCCCCATCGCCCGATTCTTGCGTTGCTCGTCTCGCGCTCCTCTGGCAACCCGACCTGGTTGAGTTTTACCCTGTGGAGACCGGAGAGAAGCTTCCGAACCGCGTGGTTGTTGTGCGCAATCTCATCACCAACCCACCTCAATCTACTGCGTCTCATTTGCCTCCGAGTGCCTTCAGGAGGCAGCGCCTCTCGCTTGGTGAGACCACTCAACGTCTGGGCGATCTGTCACTCCCATCTGCCCTCAGTTCTCTGCGCGTACAACCTACCACACCCGACGACACAACTGTCCGCATCAATGCTTTTCAGGACATGGGCTCTTGCTCGTGTGGCTGCTGTGCACGCTGCGGCATCCGCCGAGTAGTGATCCTCACCACCTCTGCTGTGAGCTTGACTGCTGCGGAGCGCGTTGACCTGCTCTACGCCTGCGCAGCTGCCTCTTCTCGCCTGCTGCCTGTTGACAAGCTCACGCAATCTATTTCCTGTTCCAAAACGGTTCGCTTTGAGGCCCTTTTTCGCGATTTGTGCTCTGAAAGGCTCGCAAAGGAGCGCGACCTACTGCTGCTCGCTCTGCGCGACACACTGTGGTGCAATTCATGTCCGAGCCAAGACATCAGTGCTCTTTTTCGCTTGCACCATCACCGTCCTGGCGCAGACAACTCCCTCCAGCTCCACTTTGAGGCCCCACCATCATTGCTCTGGTCTTTACTCTCATCCTCAACTTCCAACAGCAAACTTGTCGATCTTGGCTTTGACCATGTGTGTGAGCCCACACCGACATTGTACCTCTCTGTTGCACTGCGAACTCGCGACGCAACCGTCACCAAACCTCTCTCACAGGACACAATGAATGGCATTGTCGACTCAGTCGTCTCCTACGTCCAGTCAGAAATATTCCCTACTCGCGGCTTTCTCCCTCGCCTACATATCTCCACCGCCGCTCAGACCATGTGGGTTGTGCTGAAGCTACCCGAAGACGTTACTTGCGAAGAATACTGTATTCTTGGCGGACTTCTCATGACGAATGTACCTCCGGTCATTCAAGAGCGTGCCGTAACAAGTATACGGATTGTGTACGAGGGAGAAGATGAGCATGTGCGGTTGCTGGCGGAGCAGCTTTCAAAGCACGCCCAATCTCTTCCCGATTCTCGAGCACATGCACATGCTTTCCTGCGAAAAGCCTGGGAGGTGTACACTTTGGACGACGAAACTGTGCGCCGCGTTGCGCTTATCGATGCACTTCGATTTGACCTTGTGGCCACAGTCAAAGTGCTCGCATTACACATGGAGAACGACTGCCGTCTCATTGATGTCGTGACTCACAACGGTGACGGCGCTGCCGCTATTGCTGCGCGACATAGTGCGACAACGACTCTTGCTTGGCTGCTCAGCAGTGAATGTGGGGTGCGTTGGGATGTTCAACAGCTTTTTGAGGCGGCCTTTGATGGGGACTCGGAGAGTGTTGTTGAGTTTCTGTACGACCAGTGTGGGCTTGGTCGTGTCTTGACGAGCGACACTGTGAAGGATTTGGTGGGTCGTAAGAAGTTTACCGTTGCTGCGTGGGTCTGTACCAAGCTCAAGTTGGAGCTGACTGACTTTGCTGTGGCGACGCTCGAGTCAGTGATGGACGCCACTCTTGCTGCTCATCGTTGGTCCGACTGGCACGCAGTGCTTGCGCAGCAGTACCTCAAGAAGGCCACGGGCTTGGCGAGGGCCAAAGCGCTCGAACACGCGAAAGAGGCACTGCAGTTTGCCTTTGACGATCAACGTCGTGTGGTTGCGTTGCGCGTAATGGCTGAGCTTGAAAAATGGGAGGAGATTGTGTCTGCTGTGCGTCAAGTAATCCGTCACGTTCACGACCGTGAGATTGTACTCATGTTTGCTTGTGCTCTGTACTGGTCTGGTCAAGGGGATTCAGCGTTGTCATATTTGTGTCGCCTTCTCACCACTCCTGCTGTCGTTGACGACGTGGACTCGGTCGAGCCAGGCGATGTATCAAGTGTGCTTTCGCTTGTGTTGATTGGCCGTGCTGTCAAGATTGGCAGCATTCCCGTGAATATGGAAGTGTTTTCGCAAGTGTTGTCGACTCTCAAGGTTCTGCCTGAGTCTTTTGCTCGTGATTGTTTGAGCTGGTTGAGTGGCCATTTGGAATCTGACCTGTCGTGGCTTGCGTGGGTACGCTCAGAGCGAATTGCCTTCTTAGCGTCCATCCGCGGATCGGATGCCGATTTCACTGCTCCGCAACTTGAGTGTGTAGAGCCTGATTCGGACTTGTGGTTGCCTCATCGGCGCGTACAACTTCGTGAACTCTCGGCTCGGTTCTGTGAACTATCGGCTCGATTGGGCATGCAGCAAACCGAAGACCATGCTCAGTTTATTGCTACGCTTGTCGAACCCATGCCATCGCCGGATTGTCTAGCAAAGATCAGTCAACTTCAGGTTCTTGATCTGTCGGGTGCCCTTGCGTCTAGTGGCGTCTTACCGGTGTGTTTGGTGGACGGCAGCCTCACGTTGCAAGTGAAAATTTTGATCCTGAGTAACAACGAGCTGGTGGTCCTGCCTGCGAAGCTGTTTCTTTCCTCAAAACAGCTTTTGCGTTTCATCGCCGATGACAACAAGCTTAAGTGTTTGCCCTCGTCCATTGCGTGCTGTTCCGACCTTGTGACACTATCTGTGGCAAACAATCGTCTTTTCACATTGCCTGAGTCTCTGTCCAAGCTCAGGTGTTTGCGTGAAGTCAACTTGAGTGGAAATGAGCCACTTCTTTCTCTCGCACGTTTGCCCAATTTGCGCGTACTTTCTCACCTAGCCGAGTCGCTTCAGATTCTGGATATGCACGTGGAAGGTGCACCAAGGGTACCTATGCAAGACCCAAGACTGTGGTGTGCAGAGCAGGCATGCACTACTCGCTTGACTCTAAGTCGATTCGCAGAAGGTTGGGAAGAGTGTTACTCCATATCACCATGCTAATAATTTATTGAATTTTAGACGTATACCAAGCGGCCATGTTGGATCAATCGCCTTCTGCCTCCTCTGGCGTGACTGTGATTGTCGGAGGCGAGCCGGCCGCTGGCAAGACAACTTTCTTCCGTGGCATGCTTTGCAAGACATTTGTGCCTGTGCATCGCAAGACATGGTATGCGACCGTGTCGTACTGCGACCCGCTGTTGGAGGAAGCGGCGTATGTTGATGAGGAAGACTCTCTTGCGACCACGTCGCTGATTGAGCGCTCGGCGATTCCCGGCTCCAAAGACACGTCGTGGGAGACGTCTGCGATGAGTCGAAAGATTCATGAGATAACTGTCAATCGAATCTCCAAGGAATTTGAAGTGACTGCTAGTGTGCGGTCTAGTGTGACAGAAGCAAGTGCGGCCTTGCAAGTTGAATCTCGCGAGAGATCATCGGAAAACGATCCATTGAGTTTGATGACCATTGACACACCAAGCGGAAGCGACTTTGATGTTGGCCCCTCCACCTTTGGTGGGGCCGGTGGAACTGGCTCGGGAGCGTCAAGTCGTCTCCCACCACTGCAGCCGCCCATTGTTCCTACGACCGCTTCTACCGATGCACCAAGCGTTGAAGTCAAGACGAGCACGGTGCAAGCAGACGTCTGTCAAGTTGTAGCGAGTTCTCGCCATGCTGTGCTCCCTCGCATTGCCTTCGTTGACCTCGGTGGCCACAGGGAGTTCCGTGTGGTGCAGTCCATTGTCCCTTTTGCGTCGTCGCTCTATGTTGTCGTGGTTGATTTGGAGAAGATGCGCATGTCGCCAGGGGAGGTCAGATTGGAGGAGTGGCTGACCCTTTCGGCAGTGAAGCAGGCGCGAACAGTGATGATAGTTGGCACTCGTGCGAGCACGAGTGGCTACAAAGATTTTGACTTTGAAGCTGAGGCTGCTGGCAGTGATTCGTTTGAGGGCGTGCAAGAGTCTGTGCGTGAGGTACTGGAGCGACTTGGGCTGCAGTGGTGGGGTGACAAGCCAGTTTGGCCTGTGGACTACGCTACGGATCTCCGCGTTGACGAGCTGCGTGTGGAGGTGTTGCGTGCCGCCAAAGATGTTGGTGAACAGGTGCGATCGTCTACCCAGATGGCAGTGGCGATGGATGCTGTGCGTACATGTGCAGGTGGTGGTGCGTTGAGTGTGACCAAGGATGAGGTGCAGCAGTGTCTGGCATCACATCGAGTTCTCTTTCATGAGTATGTGTACGAGGCAAAGCGTGTTGGTGCTGCTTTTGTCGATGCTCGACTGCCTGAGCATGTTTTTGTGGATGTGCCGTGGTTGGTGAACGCTGTGGGTTGCATGTACAGCACTGTGCTGGAGAAGGAAGTGAAGGAAGAGGAGGTTGGAGCGGCGATTTTGCATGATTTGGAGGTGTTACGCGAGCGCGGGGTGTGGACAGAGGCGTTGGTGGATTGGGCGTTGTCGCAGACTTGTTTTGACGACGCATCATCGTTGAAGCTGCTGCTTCTGCGATGCATGGAACCTCTTCCAACTGAAAAAGTTCATGCTATGGCACCGTCTCCTCCAGAGGTTTGTGTTGGTCGTGAAGAGCAGATTGAGAAAATTCGACAGATGAAGAGCGACCGTGTCATTGCGTTGCGGGGACGAGGTGGAATGGGTGCGAGTACACTCGCTGCACTGTATGCCGCTAAACACGCGTCGCTGTATCACTCTGTCTTGTGGGTCCGTGCCATGACTGCAACATCCATCGCTGCTTCGTTCCGTGCCTTCGTTGAGTATACATCTCTTGTTGGGGTCAACTTGACGACGACAACTGATGCTGAAATTGCGCGCGTTGTAAACGATTGGCTCTCGCGCTCATGTGGCTGGTTGATGGTGATGGATGGGTGCGATGACCTGGCGCTGTTGAGGAAGAGCATGCTGGGAATCAGCCCGTTTGGTGGAAGATTGGTTGTTGTATCATCGAGGCTGTCGAATGAACTGTCTGCCGAAATGCTTGGAATGGAAGTGGAGCTGGTGGAAGTGAAGGAATTTGATCTTCAGAAGGGAGTGGAGTTGATGAAGAACCGACTGGAAGCCCGGTCTGGCGAAGAAGAGGAGTTGAAGAAGATTGTTGGGCTACTGGGAGGCATGCCGTTGGCAGTGGAACTGGCAACCGGATATTTGTCAACTGTGACACATATGAGTGGTGCGGAGTACCACGCTCAACTGTATTCTGTGCTTCGAGAGCGGCCTGGAGAGGACGAGTGGAACTCCCGCCTTGTTTCCTCTTTTTTGCCGTGTCTGTTTTGGGTATTGGAGTCGAGAGCGACGAAGGTGATGGTGAAGAAGATATTGAGTGTGATGGCGTTCTTGGAAACCAGTTTGGTGGATGTGTCGCTGTTGCGTGCGCTTGTGATGAGGAGGTGTGTGGAAGATGGCACTAATGCATTGGATCAATTTCAGTCTGCTCTTGAGAAGCTTTGGCGTGTTGCCATCATCTCTCGGCTGAACGAAGAGTTTATCTCAATGCATGCTTTGGTCCGAGATATGTGTCGGATTCTGATGTTTGATGATGCAGAGCAGAGGTGGGATTTTCTCAAAACAATGGGATTTTCGATTCTCGGAGAGTTGCGTGTCCTTGAAAACGAACTTTCTCCTGATAATATGGACCAGAATCGTCGTTTGGGCGAGCAAGGAATGGCGATTTTTGAGTGGTCGTGTGATGAACTAGTTGCGCTGCGGCGAAGGAATGCATCGGGGAGCGCATCAGGGGATGAAGAGCACATCGTCTCGCTCGGAATGTCTCTTCACCGGATGTGGAGTGTGACTGGGAATGCATCACGTTCACGCGAGTGCAGATCTATGTTGGATACTCTTGATATTAGACCGTATGTATCAGACAAAATTTCACCGTGACTTTTTTTGATTGATTTCGTCCTTTTTTTTTTAGGACGAGGGCGTTTCGATCTGCTTTTTATGCAACACTGGAACGGGGCTTTGTAGAGACGCGCTCAATCAAACTGATGTGCTTTGGAAGTACGGGAGCAGGAAAATCGTCACTTCTTTGTGCCTTGCGCGGACTGCCACTGCCACAGATGAGAGATCGTTCCGTGGCCATCCAAATGCAGCGAGTGCGAATGGTCGATCACGCACACTTGAGGGTCTTTGAGGCAGTGCCACAGGAGGAGTTTCGCATTGCCAGTCTCATTGGTCCGCCTCGTGAAGAAGGAGACGTGCATCAGGAACCTGCGCGGGGTGCGCCAGCTGCTGGTGAAGCAGAGGCGACCCACTCAATGTCTGAGCCAATTTCACCGACTACCGCTCAGACAGCTACTCCAAGCTTTGAGACGTGGTTTAAGAAGGCCGCTGATGGTCTCTCGACCCCCTCAGAGCGCGTCTTTCGCCCACGCGCGTCTGTCCGTCCTATATCACAGGTATTTTTGGAACCGACCCTTTCTGCGCCATCTGGTTCGATGGCTTTCACCCCTGCTTTAGCAGCAGCAGTGTGCGCTTTGCTCGAGTCTGAGTTGCAGGAAGATCGGGTTGAACTTGAGGCATTTGACTTTGCTGGTACTTTCAACAGAGCACAGCACAAGACAAGCACAATATTCATAATGTTTCTTTATATAGGCGATGAGATGTTCAACTTGCTCCCTACGCTCTTTATGGGATCCGAGTCCGCCTACATCCTCGTCTTTGACCTGTCCGTCATGAACGACGCCACACAAGCACAGCGGCAGTACGAGCACCTGTCCAAGTGGGCTTACCTGATTGCGCACCAAGTGCCGGAGACGCTCTCGTCGTACTTCCGTGTGCTCATTGTGGGTACCCATCTCGACACGTTCCCCGACGACACTGCGCCGTCCTTGCTGCTGCGCACTGTCTCGAAAGAGATTGATCGCGTTGTGGGACCGGTGTTGGGCAACCACTTAATTCTGCCTGGGTCTGGTCGCACTTCGTTCTTCCAAGTGGGCAGCGCAAAGGGCATTGGCCTGCGCGAGCTCAGCGAGGGGATTCATGCTGCAGTGCGTCGTCGGCGATTGCCACTGGAGTATGTCTGTGCACAGGATCTGGTTGGTCGATGGTCGCGGATGGGCCGCATTGAGCTGCTGTCGTCTGTCGCTGATCTGCCGAGTGTCGTTTTGAGTGAGACCACACCGGTCATCACAGTCGGGTCGCTGGTCCCCGACGAGCACGCACTGCGCACAGGACTGGTGCCATACCTTGAGGAGGCTGCTGATGTGTTGGTGTGTCGTGAGGACTCGAGTGCGCGAGGCGTGAGTACTTCGGACACAATTGTGTTTGATGTGCCACGTTTGATTGCGGCTGTTGAGTTGTTGTGCTCGGTGGTGATGGCACAGTGGAAGCGGGCGACGAGTGATCGCGCGCTTGACATGCTTGATCTGGTGAAGGCAGCAGGACGGCGACTGGACAACAAGAAGACGTTGAAGCTGTTTGCGGAGCTGGACGAGGCACGCCATTTCTCGGAAGAGGGATTCCCTGTTGACGTTGCGTTGTGGCTCGTGTGGACTGCGGCGGCGCGTGAGGCGAAGGGTGAGCCGCTTTTGGCTGGTGCGGACATCTCAGACGGGCCGTCGCTCTTTTCGGCGCTTGAGCGACTGAGTCTTGTGTTCCAACACTACACTCGTCTGCTCGTGCCGATGCTTCTGCCTGAACATGCACCGTTTGTTGAGAAAGCGACAGCCGCACCAGTACAGGTAATGCTGTACCAGGTGATGAAAGACGAAGAGGACACGCGCTCCGTGCTTCCCGTGTCACTGGCGACCTTCCATCTGGTTGTGGTGGCGCTGTGGCGCGAGACGATGAATGTGTGTGCGATCCGAGCGACTCAGCGATGCACGGATGTGCTTGTGATGGACAGGTGTGCTCCGGTGCGAGTGCGTCTCAATGCGGGTGAGGATTTCATCCGTGTGGAGGTGTTTGACGATGGGGGACCACCTGAGCGAGTAGTGGCGACGTTGCATCGGGTGAGCACGGGAGTGTGTGACCAGACGCGGAGTCTGCGGTGGGGATGGCGCGGTGTGCCTGTGCTTGTGCCCGCGAGTCCAACGAAACCATCACTGCCTCTGTTCCGACCATTGGAGGTGGCTGCGTCACCCGAGGTGTACCGTGAAGAAGGGACGCTGGGTGCGGTGCTGCACAGCAAGGAACCGCGGGTGTGCAACGAGAAGCTTGAAGAGTGGTGGACCAAACGAGTCGGTAAGTGGCGACGAAGAGACAACATAATCCATATTTTGTCTTGTCTTCTCTCATTATTGTCAATTACTCGTGTATTATATTTAGGTGTCACAATGTCGCGGCGGTACGTTCACGTAGCGGCATTAATTGTGGGTGTGAGTCGCTACGATTCGACAACGAATCCTCAATTGGCGGCCTTCCCTGATTTGCCTGGAGTGCGTTGGAGTGTGAGCGCACTTGCAAAGCTGTGGAAGGGACGCGGCTTTAGCGTGCAAAGTGTGACGGACACGAACACATGCGACCAAGTGACGGGGGTGGAGATTGGGGCAGCTGCACGTCGATTGGCGCGAGATGTGGGAGATGGAGTAGGTCGAGATGCGCTGCTGATTGTGCACTTGCTGGGCCACGGGGCGGAGGACAGTCAAGGTGGTCTGCTGCTGAGTGATGCCAGCTCCTCACTCAACGGTGGCCAAACGCGATTCAACCTTGATGCGCTCAAGGGTCTGCTTTCGGCTGAGATGGGTTGGCTTGGTTGCAATATTCTGGTTGTGTGTGATTTCTGCTGGTCGGGTGCGCTGCTCAAGGCGGAGCACGACCTGGCATTTGCGAGCCCAGTCGCTCAGTATGGGTACTCGCGCCAGCTGCTTGCCAGCTCATTGGCGGACACGAACAGTTACATGTCACACAAGCAAGTGCCATTGACCCAACCTGATGGAACTGTGGAGATGGTCTCCAAGTACACTCGTCTGACTGAGTTGCTACTGCGCGCGCTAGGACCAACAACACTGGAGGCGTTTTGCGACGGTGAAGAGCACATCACTGCGTTGGGACTACGGCAGAGACTGCGGGAGATGGACACGGCGAACACGTGCCAAGCGATGATGGTGGGGCGCATTTGGGACGATTGGCGGGGCACGCGCAACGACGGAGACATTTTGTTGTATAGGGATGGGAAGTGACCGTCTAAAAAGATGAGAGGTTCCGAGAGATATTTGTACTTCACACTGTTCGATGGTAAAAAACCAACCTGTATACCCAACTCGGGTTGAATTTAAATTTTTTCAGTTTTGTCTCATGTGTGTTTCACAGCAGACATGGCTAGATAATTTGGCTGTAACATGGTGATTGTAATACTCTTTCATGTATTTCAGCGTAAATGATACATTTCTGAGAAATCCAGAAAAACTAATCATTCGAGAACATACAGAGGAACTTTCATTTTCATAGATTCACAAACGGTATCTCAATCACCCTTGAGCACACGATAGAGCTCATGCAAAGTGACACCGGCAGCAGAAGTGCCCCCAATCACTCCAAATCCCACATACACAGTCATTAATAACCGCTACAGAGAAAACACGCACACAAGTCAAACACTACTCAAAAGTGACTTGCCACTCTCGTACCTTAAAAAAAGAAGCATCTGGAAACAGTTTGACATAGAACAAGGGCGGAAGCAGAAACTGCAGAGAAGTTCCTCCAATTGCACCCACAAAACCAGTCAACAGTCCAAAATGAGGCACAGTCGACTACACGAATGTGCAATGAGAATGAAACACAATTGTCAATACTAATTAATTTGTTATACCGCAATGAGAGAACAGAAACAGACCAGACCAAAGCGAATCAGGTTCTTTTTGGCGGTTTCCCCATACGGAGAACATCTTCCACTTGTAAACAGAGCACCGTCTACACACGAACCGAGTGAGTGAAGAACCATACGGTAAATGAAAACAAAAGCGTTGTACCTAAAATGTCGGAGACGACAAACAATTGAACGGGAAAGGTCAAGAAAACGCCCAGAGTGAGAGAAATGCGGGCAATAAGCTCGAGAGACGACCAAGCGGGTGTGAGAGGGACAGTTTCCGCAAACCAGTGAACACTATTAAACAAACAGAAAGAGAGAAACAGTGAGTTCGAAAACCGGGTCAAGACGGAGTATTAATTATACTTTTTCATAATTTGTTCGTCTGTGGCAACTGAACCAAACGCAGAGTACGCAACACTTCCAAAGCAGAGGTAAAAGGAAGTGGCAATCAACATACATATAATCAAAACCTATACATACAATGCGAGTGAGTGACAAAAAAAAATTTGAGGGTTTGATACCAAAGGAAATGACTTTGGGTGTTTCATTGCGGTCTGACAGGGAACGACAGTGCCGATGCCCTCAAAGGCATAGACACCCATACCAAAGGCAACGGGAAGCGACTGCCATGCAACGCCCACTGTGATAGGGGAGGGCAGGTCTGAAGGAACAGAGGGAAAAAGTGTGTGTGTGTGTGTGAGTGGAGTGACAGTGTTTAGTGTTTGACGAGGGAGTGAGCATTCGATTGGTTGAGGAGTACGTCACTTGAGTGAGTTTTGTGAGTGAATTCCAAATTCGTACTGTCTTTCTTGTTGAGCTGCAGCTGAGCAACACTCACTGCCAACACAATGACAATCCCCAGACTCAACGCGACCATTGCAATGGCACTGGGCAGACCCAGGAAACGCAGTGTGCGGATGAATGAAAGGGCAGTCAGTGTGGGTATGAGCGCAGCAATGATCGCGAAATGAGCATATCCACTTGGCAGAATGAAGAACTCTTGTAACGATTCCTATTACAGAAACAAATAATTAGTCTCTCTCAATCACTTCGTTTGCACTTTGTTTGTCTCTCTGTCTCTGTCTCTTATCAAAGTTGTTCTTACCGCTACAAAGACTAAGTAGACTGTACAGAACCCTAACTGGGTGAAGATGAGGACGGCATCGACTGCGCGTGATGCGCCAGTGCCGTACAAATGTTGGGCAATGTCGCTAAAGCTGACGACGAGCGGTGTGCGCTTGACGAGTTCCTAATACATGTGTGCGACGCATCAGAAGACATGCAAGCAAGAGAGCCACCCCGCCTCTCTCTCTCTCTTCACCTCTTTGACTTGGACAAGGATGAGCATGCAGTGCGTCGAGATGAGTGCAATGAGGCACATCATCACAATGCCGCCGATAAGACCACTTTCGCGGAAGGCAAACGGAAGGCCGAGAATGCCCGAGCCAACATACGACTTGAGCAAGTTGGCACCGGTGCTCCAGGCACTAGTACGGGCAGAAGGGAGAGCGAGAGAGGGAGAGAGAGAGTCAGCGATCACCGCCCGTTTCAATGATACCTCGCTGTCCCACTATGACGCTCGCCAATCGCATTCGGATCGTCGTCAATGTCGTCGACCTCGTGCACCGCACTGCCTTGCGCCAGAAGCGACTCCCCGCTCTCGTCCTGGAGCCGTCGCTCGCGTCGAATCTGCAGCGAAACGAAACCGGTGACACTCTGCACTTCTTATCAGCGGACACCAAGCTCACCTCACGAAGCTCCATGCAAAAGATCCCCTTTTCAACTCCTCACCACAAACAGCCCCTTTTCCCAACAAGACACGAGTTGAAAAGATCAAACGAAAAAATAATGATTTGATTTTTCATTTTTCATTTTCTTTTGAATTATCATTAATTTTTATTCATGTCCGACTCGGTTGCTCTCGTCCATGCCACCATACGCCTGTTGAGAAACGCCACGGACCCCACGAGCTTCGTTGCGGCGCTCAGACAGGCCAAGAGCCTTTCCCTTCCGATTTCGTCGTGCACTGCATCGTTTCGTCGTGCCAGCCAAGCGCTGGTGGACGCTGCTCTTGCGTGTGCCGCCCATCGCCAGGACGATCCTGCACTGCTGGCGTCTCTTCTGGAGACGGCGGCGTGCTCTCCGCTTGACCTTATCGCGTCACTCTCAAACGCGTTGCGATCCTTTTCGCGTCGCGCCTCCCTGCTCGACAGCGCGCCCTCCGACCGCGTCGCCGAGGACTCGGAGCCACCCGAGACCGAAGGCGGTCGTCTCACTGCGGCCGAGTACCAGACAGCCGTTGATTTTGTGTGTGCTCGACTGGCCACTCTCGTCTTGTCGGACGAGCGCTTCTCGTCGGCCATTGACGACGCACTCTCGTCGCCGTCCATCATTCTCGCCGTCCCCGATCGTGTCTCCAATGCCATTGGGCCTCGACGTCGCCTTCCCGCCGTCCTGACCCCCTCGCGCTTCTTTGCGCGTGTCGTCGACTGTCTGCTCAACACTGGCAACAGCCAAACCATCACGACTGGCGAGTGGCTGTCGCACTTGTGTTGTCGTGGAGAGTCACACGCCGTAGTTGAAGCACTCGCAGCGAGACCCTCGCCAGATATTGTGGCGGTCCTCTCTGACGACGCTCTCGAACCCTTTCTTGTCACACTGCTACGCCACCTTCAGAACACACCTGACGCCTCTGAGGTCACCTCTTTCCTGTTGGCCAAACTGATGGCACGCACAGAGCCTCCCGCAACCCACGCACGTTTCTTGCTCGTGGACAAACTGGCCACGGCGCGCGTACACACCGTGGACGCACTGCTCTTGCTATGTGACACCCTCATTGCACTCGAGCTCACAGACGAGACGGTGCAGCGACTCTTTGCTGTGTGGTCCGACGCTCTCTTTGTGCGCCACACCCCGTCAGATCGTCATTTGTGTGCCACTCAGCTCTTGGTGGCCCTCGTCGGACGCGTGCCCAAGAAGGTACGGCAGGTACACGAGAGCGACTGGATGCTTGCCTCGGTGGGCGGCATCCAGACTCACTTGGCGTGTCCTCTTGCCGACCGTCGTACCATTGGCATGTACGCCGCTCAGCACTTGTCACGTTTGCTCTCTCCGCCCAACATTGCACCACTCTCCTTTGACCTATCACCCTCGCACGATCCTATTACACGCGTTCTTGAGCCTCGTCATGTCACCCAAACCCCCACACATGCGCCTGCTCCTTCTTCTACTCCTGCTCCTGCTCCTGCACCTGTCTCATCCACGCCCGGCATTGACCCTGGCATGGCCACCGACAGCGACGATGACGAAGATGCCGACCTCATTGGCTATGCTATCCCCACGACGGAGCCACAGCATCCGGCGACCACGAGCAGCGGCGAGCCCAGTGTTGACACCGCACGCACCTCGGCCGCCTACCGTCGCTTTCACTATGCCCGTGACTGTCTTGATGCTTTCACCGCTATGGACCAGGATGGCTCTGAGGAGGCCGCCAACCTGCCAGCTCGTCACGAAGGCGCTCTTGACGCTCTGCCGCGCATCTGTCGGCAGTCACCGGCTGATCTCGCTGACGGAGTGGGTTCTCAATTGCTGCGCGCACTACTTTTCCTTGAAAACCGATTTGATCTTGCCCAGTTTCAATCGAGGCGCATCGATGCCATGTCAGCCGTTGCCTGTGCTGTGCCTGCACAGGCCACAGAGTACCTTCCGTCGACATTTTACGAGCGCAACCTCTCGCTCTATCAGCGAGCTGATGTGCTCGTAGTCATTGCACGACTCGCGCAGCGTCTTGGAGCACCACCAGCACCGGCCACAGGCAAACCTGACGCACGCATTCAATCGCTGCCACAACAAGAGGAGAAAGACACCGACGAAGAGGACTTGCCACCCGCCGAGGTAATCCGACGACGCGTCGCGGCCAAGACGCGTCGCTTCAACCGAGGCACTGTGTCGTCCGCTCCCGAAGCGTCTGCGAATCGTCTTGTGCCGTATGCGCCGCGATTGTTTTTCACACTAATCAATGGTGTCTATGACACCCCTGTGCACGCGCTTGACTTCTCCAGCAACCGCAGTACAGTCGATCTGCTCCAGAGCGAAACAGCTCTGTTGGCACAGCTCATCCGCACAGCGACCACCGTGCTGCACAGTGTACTCGGACAACTATGCGCCATTCCCATGGCACGCGCCGCCATTGCCTTTGTCTGGGCCCTTGTGCGCACTGTCGCGCAGCCCATTGTTTGGCGCATGGTGCTCTTTCTCATCTCTAACGCAGCCACAGCAGGTCCTCCCGAACTGCTCACAGACGATCCCAGCAAACGCTGCGAATGGTCTGACTTGCGTGCGTGGGCTGCCGAGTCCTGTCTCGACTGTGGCGACGAACAGTGTCGCGAGTTGGCTGTCATTGCCATTCAGCTCATTGACGGACTCGGAGTGTAATTTTAT
>CALSCP010002822.1:63803-74112 GCA_943704425.1 Ministeria vibrans ATCC 50519
GTGCGCCCTCTCGACAAGCGCCTTTCGCCCGCCGTGCCGTTGCGCTCGAGCGTCACACACACAGATGTTTCGCCCCTATTTTAACTAACTCATTGTCTGTTTGTGATGTAGCTTCAAGAAACAGACTCGACGCTGTCACGGGCGCGGTCAATCCTCAACACCATGGCGCGCAAGGCACAAACCAACAAGATGATTATGCTCATTATTATTTTGCTTTTCATTGGCGTCGACATCCTTATTGCCTACCTCAAGTTCATCAGCAAATGAATTAATTGTTTTTTTTTTGGATTGTTTCAGAGTGCGTGTCAGAGACAGCATAGGATTTACAAAGGAGTTACAATGGATGCTTTTTACATGTGTCGCTGTTGATCGAGAACTGCCGAGTGTTGTCCTCCCGTGCGATTCATCACTACGGCGTAACATTAGTGTCGAACACACATGTGGTCGCTTCATTGTGTTATAAAACACTTGAGCATACATACCTTTTGATGCGACGTCTGTGCGCACATTGATTCCAGTGCGCTGCTCGACAAGACTTGCATCGGTGGCGGCCAAGGAGAGAGGCGCGCTGCTCATGACAGGACCACTTTCGCCAATGCGATAGAGAATGCGTGAAAAGGGCGCAACAGGCGATTTACCAATCTTAATCTACAAAAAAAGAAACACCAGTCCAAGTATCAGCCAGATCAAAACAAGGCAAATTGAATATTGAGGCGGACTTGTCGTTGTTCATCGTCAAGGTACTCGACAATAAGACGCGTGTTGACGCCGTGCGACCAAGTGTTGCCCAGTGCTGCCGTGCCCGACGTAGGCCCATGGTCGAAGCGTGTTGTCACCTGGTTGGTGACAAGGACCTATGAGCAAAGAGAGAGAGAGAGACGAAGGAGAAAGAACAAAGTGATAAAGAGAGAGACAAAGGAGAAAGAACAAAGTGATAAAGAGAGAGACAAAGGAGAAAGAACAAAGTGATAAAGAGAGAGAGAGAGAGTAGATAGACTGATTCAGCAACAAACAAAAAAGAGAGTTTTGTCAACGTACTGGGATGTGAAAGGACTCGGCGAGGTACTTGAGAAGGGCAGCTTCGCGTGAGAGCATTTCGGTGCGTCCCTTGGCATCAAATTCTTTGCGAACGACACTCGCCACTGAGTCGAGAACAATGAGACATACGTTTTCGCGAATGATCAGTTCTTCGAGACCCTACGTGAGCGGAGAGCCCAGGGGTGAGACAGTCCCAATCAAAAAATGGTGTAGTACGTTTAAGAGCTGCACGAGTTGCGCACACGTTTCTTGCCGAAACACCAGTATTCGAGATGCAATGTCGGCTACAGTGTCCGCAGAGAGACTCCACTTTGCACTGGCCAACTGCACCCAACAGAAAAAGACGTCAGACACAACACTTCACTTGTCGCATCTCTCAAACCTGCGCTATTCTCTCGGCAGAAAAAGTTCCCTCCGTGTCAATAAAGACAACCGCATTGCCTGGCGTACGTGCCACCGCAGCGGCAATGGTCATGCAGAATTGGGTCTTGCCAGCGCCGCTGGGACCGACAATTTCGGTGATGGTCGACTTGGCAAGTCCACCGCGCAGCGCCTCGTCCAGCGCAGCAAAGGAGGTGGACGTGAATCCCGTAGTGCCGTGTCTCTCGCCACACTTTCCGTCTTGTCGTTGTTTCCGTTCGCTCACGGTCTGCGCGCGTGGCGCAACGGCGCGAGACACCGTTTCCAGGATTTGCGCTGTCTGAAACGCGTTCAGATCGAGTTGATGCATCAGCTCGAAAGGGGTTCGTTCCAGCACGCTCTGACACGTCAGCAATCGATGGTGTTCCAGACGATGGAGTAACGGTGGCGGCAACTGAAGGCGGTTCACTCGTCGTTGCATACAGTTTATATATAAAAGTGAAACTCATGAAAGATCAATAATTAATAATATTCAGAGTATACACATTTTTTGAGAGATGAATTTCTCAAATGTAGCGGTGGTCGCGCTCATCGTGAGTGTGGGCATGATTGCTTCTGTAGGTGTAGTTCTCTTTCAGCCGTTTGAACGGGCGTCTACTGCTGTCGTTTCGGTGGTGGAGAGCCAATCACAAGAGGCAATTTCCCCAATCGAGGTCGAATTTTTCGTCATGGTCCAGTAGGGAAAGAGAGGGGCAGCGAGACGTCGGCCGGCTCGCAGCTGATACTCCGTCTTCTCTTCTTGTCCAGATGTCCGGACGCTCGGGCGTGCGTCAACGAGCTTTTCAACGCGACGCGTGTTCTTGAGCCGATCACCAAAATCCGTCTTTCCTACATCTCCCACAACGTTACGGCCCAATCCTGTCCTCACGGGCTGCGCGAGTGTGAAGCGTCGCAGCAGCAACTGTGTGTCCGATCGTTTGCGTCCTACCGTCAATGGCTCTCCTTTGTGGCGTGTCAATTTCGTCCAGACCTTTTCTCTAAGACGGCCCTCAACGCCAGACAATGTGCCAGTGCGTCGAAAATTGACTTTGAAAAGATACAGCAGTGTGTCGATGACAAAAAGGTACGCATTCAAGTCATGTGCAACATTGACACTGACGGCGCGTGAATCATCGGTAGGTTTCAGGACCATTACTACTCGAGGCAATGGTGCGCTCTGAGCGGATGGGTGTGCAAAAGTCATGTACAGTCTACGTTGACCACACTCTGTTTGGCATTCACGACAGACGCAAGTGGACGGTGAAACCCTTTGGATCGTCGCCAGAGGATCTCACACGGTACGACAGCGTATTAAGAGAAGAAGAGAGAGGAGGGGGAAAGAAACAAAATGATAGAGAGAGAGGAGGGGGAAAGACACAAAGTCATAGAGAGAGAGGAGGGGGAAAGGCACAAAGTGATAGAGAAACAAAGTGATGGAGAAAGATAGGGAGAAAGAAAGAAACAACGAGAGAGAGAGAGAGCACGAAGAGACTGATTATTCTCTGTGGTGTAGACACATTTGTCGCTTGTATAGAGGATCAGTGAAACCAACAGAATGTAGACGAGCTGAGCAACAAGCCCGAGACGCACCCGAAAACACCGCGAAAAGAGCACAGCAAGACATTGTACCGAAGAAACGTTTGTAATTGTACTATTGTGATTCATTGTTTACGACTTTGGATGAATAGTCGTGAAGGGGTCACAACCTCGAATTTCATCGGGCGGAGTGTCACGGAAGACATCGGTAAAAGCCTCTTCCAAAGGGGGCTCAGGAGCGGATTGGGCATGTGCAACTGCCTCGTCCACGACCGCACGCACTGCCTTCTCAATGGCCTACATGTGTGAAAGTGTGTGTGTGTGTATGAGTGGATGAGTATTTGAGTGAGTGTGTGTGTGTGTATGGGTGTATGAGTATGAAAGTGGGTGTGTGTAGTGAGACTTAATAATGTGGGGGGAGTGTGGTTACCTTGAGCTCTTCGGGGGTCCCGAGTTCTGCCTTAATGATCTTGTCGCGCACTGCTGCAATAGGATCGCGTGACGAGCGCGTCTCCTGCACTTCAGACCGAGGACTAAAAATGAAGATAGTGAGTCAGTCTGTAAGTAAGAGAGAGCGCTAACCGGTAGGTTGTTCCAGGGTCGCTCATGGAATGGCCACCGTAACGGTACGTGACCATTTCCATCAACAGGGGACCGTTTCCATTGCGCGCATAGTCAAAGGCAAATCGACACGCCTCACGCACCGCAAGCACATCCATTCCATCCACCTGACAAGTGTACAAGAGAAATGAGAGTGAGAGGGAGTCATACTGAGTGAGTGTGAGGGACGTACGCGAATTCCAGGGACATAATCACCGCGCGTGTAAAAGTCGCCTGAGGCGGCGTGGCGGTCGACGCGCGTGCCCATGGCGTAGTTGTTGTTCTCGCAGATGAACACAGCAGGCAGACGCCACAGCTGCGCCATATTGTACGCCTCAAAGACCTGTCCCTGATTGGCTGCGCCGTCTCCGTACAACGCCACACACACATTCTTCTTGCCCTGGTACTGGTGCGCCAGTGCGACACCCGCTCCTATTGGTACCTGTGCCCCCACAATGCCGTTTCCACCGTAGAATTCATTCCCGTACGTGTGCATCGATCCTCCTTTGCCCTTCGAACAGCCCGTCTGTCGCCCTAAAACGTCACTTTTCGCATTAGTTCCATAATAATTATAACTAATTTCTTACCTGTGAGCTCGGAGAGAATCTCCTTGACAGTGTTTCCACGAGTGTACGTGAATCCGTGCGAGCGGTACGCCGTGATGATACTGTCGCCTTCCTTGAGCGCCGCCTCGATTCCCACTGCCACTGCCTCTTGGCCGCTGTACAAGTGACAGAAGCCACGGATCTGTTTGTTCTTGTACAGGTCGCCTGCACTCGTTTCCATTCGACGGATCTGCAACACACCACAAAAAACATTAAGAAGATAAAATCAGAAAAGACACACAAAAAACATTAAGAAGATAAAGTCAAAATCAGAAAAGACACACAAAAAACATTAAGAAGATAAAGTCAAAAAAGACACACAAAAAACATTAAGAAGATAAAGTCAGAAAAGACACACAAAAAACATTAAGAAGAAGATAAACTCACAAAAGACTCACATAAAAAAAAACGTGTGGAGGTTTACCGTTGCCATCGTTTCAAAGTACTCTAGGAGCTCCTCACGGGTCGCTGACGCTGTCGTGGATATGCACCCGTCCTCCAGACGATGGAGAATGGCCGGGCTCTATGTATGCATCGAGTGAGTGAGTGAGTGAGTGAGTGAGTGAGAGACAGACAGACAGAGAAGTGAATGAGGGATGAGCAAAAAAATTTACTCCTCTCCACACGAAAAAAAAAGGCCAAGAGACACACATGTTGGGCATGCAGCAGGCCAGCGGGTGCGTAGCGGGTCGACTAGGACCAGAGGCACCGCGGTGCAGGGAGATACGAGCGATTTCCAGCCGTTTTGAGAGCGAGAGGAAAGAAATCATGCAGAGACACATACCAGAGGAAACTCGACTGGTTGGGACGCAGACGACGACGCACACCGCCCGGGAAGCTGGGCTGAGGCGCCAAGGGATCGTGCGGGAGCCTAGTGGTGTCCAGTGATGGGATGAGATGACAATGAGAATATTTTTTGGAAATGAGTTCGTACGTAGCATCTCGAGAGTAGCCGAAAAGACGACATGATATTGTCTTGAATGTCTAGACAGAGAGACAGACGACGAAGGAAGGAGGAATTATGAGTATTTGTTGAGCGTTTGATCAAACGTGAATATCAAATTAAAATTTAGATTTTTTTATAGCGTTCCATTAGTGAGATCTTAGCGCTAGATCCTCACAATTATTCAGTGTGTAACCATTGTAGTATCAAAAGAAAATACAAGCAACAAAAAATGCGAAGAGACTGTGCACTGGCGATGGCAATGGCCCTTTTTGTCCACTCTGTTGCAGGCGCCACAGCAGCCTCAGCGACCCGTGCCGTGTCCGAAGCGGGGCATGCTGCGACCACCAACGCCTCACTGTCCGCCGTGACGCCCGCCGAAGAGTATGGCACATCACAGAGAGGATTGTTTTCCCTTTTGACTCCAACAATATACTCTCGCGCGCTCTCCTCGTGCCGCTACCACTCCACTGCCGCCCACCCCACCCACTGTCAGCGAGGCTCCTCCGGTTGGCATACGCCACTCGACATGCATATTAAACGGATATTCACCGCACACTACGACTGATTGGAATCGACCAGATCTGCAAAATGGAAATTAATCATCTCTTGTCGTCTGTTGCAGTGACTCTGAGCTCCACGGCGCCTACGCTGTCAGTCTGATTCTTCTTGTGCTTGGTACGAAGCAGAGTAGACGGCTGCTTCTGCTGCTGCTGCCGTGACACTCTCCTCTAATGATCTTCTGTGTCTTGCAGGTGTTTCATCGTGTTGTGTCTATGCGCTGATCAAGTTCCACTTTCATTACCTTCCTGAGTCGGTCGCCGTTGTCTTTGTCGGTATCTCCTTACGCATGCATTGCAATATGAATGTCGTGCGCGTGTACTGAAGCTGTCGATCTTTTCTTTTTTGTGTCAGGTGCTCTTGTGGGAATCATTTTGCGTTATGGGGTGACCGGAAACTGGGCAGTACGTTTTCTCCTTTTAAAATGGTCTCTATTTATGTTCATGGTGTGTGTAGAGGGAAGAGTCGATGGACCCGACAACCTTCTTTATTGTGCTTTTACCGCCCATTATCTTCGAATCAGGCTACAACATTCACAAGGTACACAGCGAATTCTTCACTAATGATGATGATCATGTCTTTCCTTATTAATCACGTCTTATAGGGAAATTTTTTCCGAAACATTGGGAGTATTACAGTCTTTGCGGTGTTTGGGACAATCATCAGTGCGGTTGTGATTGCGCTGGCGCTGTACCTCCTTGGTGTGGCAGGTGTGTCATCGCCGCTGACGCTCCTTGAGGCCTTCACCTTTGGCTCGCTCATCAGTGCGGTTGATCCAGTGGCAACGTTGGCCATTTTTGGAGCGATTGATGTTGATCCGACGCTGAATATGCTGGTGTTTGGCGAGAGTGTGTTGAATGATGCAGTGTCCATTGTGCTTGTGCGCACAGTCGTCCAGTTTGCTGATACTCCCGTCTCAGGTAAAAGAACAAAAATAATGCGTGTTTGTCGTGTCGTGTCTGTCAGAGAGTCATTGATTTGCAGTTTGTTGCCTTGTATTACGTCTCTCATGCTCATAAAATCCACTTGCCATCTGCACTCTACCATGCCCACCCTCTGTTTCTTACTCAATCACATCGCTTTCTTTCCTGATAATAATTTTTGTTTTTTCCAACGCTTTGTTTCTCTATCACTTTGTTTCCATCTTTGTCACTTTGGTTTTTGTTGTATTTCTCTCTAACACTTTGTTTCCATCTTTGTCACTTTGTTTCCACCTTTTGTCACTTTGTTCTTTGTTTTTCTCTAACACTTTTGTTTTTCGCTCTATCACTTTGTTTCTCACTTTGCTTTTTATCCCTCCTTTCTCTTCCTTTTTCAGGAGGCATGATCCTTCTCGCGTGCGGCAAGTTTCTTGTGCTGTTTCTGGGCAGTGCGGCCATTGGTGTCATATTTGCTCTCGCCACATCTCTTTTTTTCAAACACATTGCATTCCGCTCTGTGCCCTCCATTGAGTTCTCTATTGTCATTATGAGTGCCTACTTCCCGTTTGTCTTTGCTGAGGCACTCCAGCTGAGTGGCATTATGGCCATTCTCTTTGCTGGAATGACAATGGCGCACTATCTCCATTTCAATCTCTCTCCAACGACTCAAATCACCGCTCAAGCCGTAAGTCTCATGTGTGTGTGTGTGTGTCTATCACTGATTTGCAAACACTTCTCTCTCTATGTGTAGACATTTCGCTCAATTGCGTACTTGGCTGAAACAGCCGTTTTTGCCTATCTCGGAATGGCCATTTTCAGTTTCAACCATAACTTCTCACTCTCTTTCACTGTCTGGTAACGACACACACAAAACCCACACACTTTTGTTTATGTCACTATTTTTCCGTTGCACATGTACCACCCACTGTGGATCTGTGCTATTCGCTGTGACTCCTGTCACTTGCAATCGACCTGTCACTCAATGTGTGTCTTTGATATGTTTTACTCTTTCTCTATCTATCCCACTGTGTCATTTTAGGAGCATTGTTCTGTGTCTGATTGCACGCGCTGCAAACGTTTTCCCTCTGACTGCGATTGTGAACCGGTTCCGTCAGACGAAAATCAGTGGCAAATTTCAATTCATTATGTGGTTCAGTGGGCTGAGAGGAGCGATTGCATTTGTACTGTCAATGGATTTGTCACTGAAGGTCTTTACGGAGGAAACACGCTCAATGCTTATTACGTCGACTCTGGCCATTGTGCTCTTCACAATATTGGTGTTGGGTGGAGCAACGTTCCCCCTGATTAAGGTGTGTCTTGACGCTTGGTGTGTATCTGTGTGGGATGAGATGGATTTGTGTCGTGACTGATATGACTCATTGTGATTGTGTGTGATTGTGATGTGATTGACATGGGCATTTTGTGTAGATGATTGGAGGACACGACGACAGAGTCGTAGGGAAAACACAGGATATGGTAATCTTTGTCGTTCTGACTTTCTTGTCTCTAATTCTCATGTTGACTTTAATTTGTTTATTTCTTTTTTTTTTAAAAAAAAATGGAAACAGGGCAATCCTGTTGACATAAGCGACATTGAGGCGGAGGAGAGGCGACAGAGTGTGCGTAGCACGTCGTGGTTCGAGCGTATTGACAAGAAGTATATGATTCCCTTCTTTCGACGTGTCCTGACCACTCAGGACTTGCGGGAAGCGCGCATTGAGCTGCAGCAGCTGCGCACAAACTGGTACAGTGCATTGCCACATGATGCAGAGGAGTTGGCGCAGTTGGAGGAGATGGATCATCTGCGTGACAGGAGAAACGAAGATGGAGGAGGCAGCGAAACTACGGGCGAAGAGCTGACGACCGTTGTCGATGAGATGAGCCCCGCGCCGCGACGGTCTTCATCAGAGCCAATAAGAAAGAGAGCCGATGACTGAATAAATATGAGTGACTGATATGAAAAAATGGAAACAATTCATTGGAATAGATCAAATTGATTTCAAAATTTCAATTTTCACAAAATTTGTAATGTTCTCCCGCTTGACTAGTCGGTTGCCACTGTCCTTGGGGGCATTGGGTCGACGCAGTCTGTCGGTGCCGGCAAAGGCTGGTACCTCCGATGGACCAAGTGAGTTTTACAATTCGTCTCATTCGTCTCATTCGTCTCATCGCTCCCCTCCCTCCGCGTGTAGCATTCAAGGACTTCCTGAATGCCAACAATGGAGGCAGTGCTGCCGTGCCTGATGCGCTGCCGGTGCCCTACCTGCACGCAATGCGGTCGTCGCCGGGTGCCGTCTACTTTGACGTGTATGGCTGCCAGATGAATGTCTCAGACGCGGAGGTCGTCTGGGCCATTCTCGAACGCGACGGCTATTCTCGTAGCGACACGCCCGACGAGGTAAGACACAGGACAGAGCGCGCGCGTCAACGGATGTGTGTTTCACCTGGCAGGCGGACGTGATTCTTGCTGTGACCTGTGCCATTCGAGAGAAGGCGGAGGATCGAGTGTGGCAGCGGCTCACAGACTACCGCAACATCAAGAAGCGTCGCGGGGGAAACGTGCGCATTGGGGTGCTTGGGTGCATGGCAGAGCGGCTGAAGGTAAACGCCATGCGGAGCAGTTGCGCGTACTGAAACGCTTGTTTGTGTGTCTGGCCCAGTCGAAATTATTGGAATCGGATCGAATGGTTGATGTGGTCGTTGGCCCAGACGGTACACCTATAGCGCCTGAAAAAAAAGAAGAGATTGGCGGGTGATCTGAACAATATCGCCTGTAGCGTATCGGGATTTGCCGCGACTGCTTTCGGAAGCGGAAGGAGGACAATCGGGCGTCAACGTTCAACTGTCACTGGAAGAGACATATGCTGACATCACACCGGTGCGACTGCACTCGGACAACCGGGGTGCATATGTGAGCATTATGCGTGGGTGCGACAACATGTGTTCGTACTGTATTGTGCCTTTTACGCGCGGGAGAGAGCGATCCAGGCCCATTGATAGTATATTGAGAGAGGTATGAAGAAAGAGAATTATCACTGTCTCTCTGTCACTGTGTGTGTATGCATGTGCATGTCTTTGTGCATGTCTTTGTATGTATGTATGTATGTGTGTGTGTGTGTGTGTGTGTGTGTGTGTGTTTGGAGTCTGATTTCTGACATTGTGGGTATAGGTTGAACAATTGAGTGCAATGGGCGTTCGCGAAGTGACTCTGTTGGGCCAAAATGTCAATTCGTATCGAGACACTTCTCAAATTGTGTCAAAGAAGAAGAGTGAAAGTGAGGCAGTGGAGACAGTCGAAACGGCCAAAGGATTCTCAACGGTCTATCGCCCAAAACGCAAAAGTGAGACGCTTCTCTTTGCGGATCTGCTCAAATCAGTAAAGAAAAATGAGTGAAGAGAGCGAGAGAGAAAGATTAAGAATTAATATTTTTCAGGTGGCACAAATTGACAGTGAAATGCGGATTCGGTTTACGTCCCCTCACCCAAAGGATTTTCATGACGATGTGTTGAAAGTGATCCGGTAAGGCAAGAGCGAAAGAGAGAAAGCGCGCGAGAGACTGAGATCCTGCTAGAGTGAGTGAGTGACCGATTTACTTCGTGTATGTGTGTGTATGTGTGTGTGTGTGAGAGAGAGAGAGAGAGAGAGAGAGAGAGAGAGAGAGAGAGAGAGAGAGAGAGAGAGAGAGAGAGAGAGAGAGAGAGAGAGA
>CALSCP010002824.1:0-11440 GCA_943704425.1 Ministeria vibrans ATCC 50519
GTGTCTCTGAGCGTTGGCCCACCGGCACTTGAAGACGATTCTGAACTGTGAATTGTGTATAATTAGATTTTAAAGGAAAATGTAGCGAGGAGAGAAAGGGAGTGAGAGAGGGAGGGAGTAAAAAAAAAGTTGAATTGCATTTTTAATACAGATTTTCGTCGTAAGGCAGAATAAGAAAGAAAGTAAAAAAAATCAATCAGAAGGTATTCATTCTCAATAATATAATAATAATAATAATTATAATAATAGTAATAAATTAAATTACTATAATTATTACTTTCAATGTCTCTCTCTGACACTCGCTCTGTCATTCACCCTCATAGTCTAAAAAGACGACTCAGGGCCCGCAATGGAGTCTGGGTTGACTGCAGCGGCAGCTGCGAGTGGAGGCACGTCTGGCTGAAGGTCCGTGACGTCCATACTCTCGGGCTTGGGACGGCGGGGGCGCGAGGGTTTGCGCAGCTGTTTGTTGACAAATTCGGGGACGGCCGTTTCGCTGATGGAGGGTTGGTGTTGAGGTGCCTGGCGGAGCTTGATAGGGCCCTCTGCGGGAAGCGGTAGAGGCTGGGGGGCGTTGCGAACGTGTCCGCCCTTGGCAAGGGTTGGAGTGGTGCGCACGGGTGGGGGTGGGGGCAGCTTCTTGGCGGAGGATGCGTTGGCGGGTGCCTCCTCGACGGCGAGGGGTGGAGGTGGAGGCAGGTCGTCGGTGGGGAGCATGTCGGCGGGGGGCAGAGGAAGATCTGGGATGGGCGGGATGGAGTCGAGGCTGGGCAGTGGGATGCTGCCCAGGTCGGTGATGGGAGGTGGGGGAAGTGAGTCAATGTCGGGCAAAGGAAGGGCTGCAGTGGCGTTGTCACTGGCGTTCGTCGAGTGGACTGCGGGTGGCGGAGGCGGTGCCTCGGCCTCGACGACGACTGTTGCCACAGCCCGAGTGGGTGGCGTGGGTTTGACAAGCACAGCAGATAGTTTCACGGGTGGCGCTGACATAGTGGCTGTCTGAGGGCCAGATGGCTGTTGTGACGACGACGGTGGTGGCGGAGGGGGGATGAAGACAGCTTTTTTCTCTTTGGGTGCCGATGGCGGGGGTGCAATGGAGGGAGCGGCTGGCATCTCAGTGGCAACAACTGCTTCTGGCCGTGAGGTAGTAGTACTCGCAGAGGCTGCAACCAAGTGGGCAGGCGGGGGCATCGATGGGGGGTTGAAAGTGCGCCCGCCTCGCGCACCACCACCACCACGCGCACGACCACCTCCACCACCAGTCCACGACGGCAACTCACCAACCTCCTCCTCTTCCTCTCCCTTGTCTTCACAACCCGCCTCGTCCGTGGTGCCAGTACTCTCCGGCGCACCTTCGACCTTGGTCTTGGGCGGTACCAGTCCAAAGTCGGTACCGCGTCGCACCATTTGTGCGACACGGTGCGCCGTCTCGGACGCAACCGGCACAATGGGTGTGGGAGCAACAGAATCGTGTTTCCCATCAACCAGACGCTTCTCAATCTCCTCATGCTCTTTCAACTCGTGCAACTCATTCCGCTTGTTGCGTCTCTCGCGTCTCCTCGCAGCGCCAGTTAGGACCTCCCCACCACCAGCAGCAGCACTCAACGCGTCCTCAGCACCCTTATTCTTGGCCAGCTGCGCCAACAGCATGGCCCCCGAGCCCCCTCCTGCCTTGGCCTGCACGCTCAATGCCCGTCGTCGCTCCTCTTCCATCAGCTTGCGTCGCTGCTTCTCATCGCGAATCCGCTCCAGCTCCTTACTAAACGTCTTTGTTGGGTTGATCACACTCTTGCGGAAGTTCTTGTTGGCCGCGCGTCGTTTCTCCGGAGCCACTACGTGGGGCAAAAGAGTGTTGTTGAGGATGTCATGAGATTGGGGAGTCAAAAAAAGAGAGAGCTTACAGCCAAAACCAACAGCAATGTTGATAATGTGACACCACATTAGCATCGTCTCCTTATCCGTTGTGCGACAGTTAAAGCGACGGTACGGTGTAATAATCTGACGCAAAGAAACAAGAGTTAAGCAAAGTGATAGAGAGAGGTATGCAAGGTGATAGAGGATACAGCGTGATAAAGAGAGATGGAAGATGCAACGTGATAAAGAGAGATGCAACGTGATGAGGATACAACGTGATAGAGGATACAACGTGACAAAGAGAGAGATGCAACTTGATAGAGAGATACAAAGTGATAGAAAGTGGCGAAAGAAAGTAACAAAGTGAGAAGAAAAGAAGTAGACAAGAAGAATACCTCAAAGAACTGGTACTGGTTGGTGAATGAGTTTGATGGGGCGGGCATGGCACGCTCGACGTCACTGAGGCTGACGACGCCCTTGATGTAACTTCCTTGGTCATCGACAAAGTACGCAATCTGTTGCAGATACAGATTGATTTCAAACATGCGCCACTTCCACGACTTGTATCGACCGCCTTGCTTCCACAGCCACCCCCGACACGCAAATCGGCACAGCGACATGGTTGGCGGAACTACATTTGCATTTTCAATCACTTGAGTCACCTCGAATCTTTCCCTTGTTTGTTCGTTTGCATTTTTTTTTTTTTTTTTTTTTTTTTTTTTGTATCTCATGCTCGTCTCACTGAAATCCGAACGGTCGCTCCTGTTTGATGCGCAGACAATCTCTACCTGGACTTCAACGGGGTGATTCATCTGTGCACGCACGGCACGGCGGCCAATGAAGGCGCAACCGAAGACGAGATGATCTCCACCATCTTTGCGTATCTGGAGCGCATCATTGCGTAAGTGAACATGGCCTGTGCGTGTGTGTGTGTGTGTGTGTGTGCTCATGCCCAGTGCACCAATAGGATTGTGGCGCCCCAGAGCGTCCTCTTTATTGCTGTGGACGGTGTTGCGCCGCGCGCCAAGATGAACCAGCAGCGTCAGCGTCGTCTGCGCTCAGCGCTCGAGGCTCAGAAGGCTCAGTCGTTTGTGGCGCTTTCAGGTGGTCTCCTGGCCATGCCCAAGAAAGAGTAGGATGCCACCAGTGTTACTACGACGACTCATACGCAGTACGACGTCTAATTTTTTGAACTCTCTCTCTCTCTCTCTCCAGGGCGTCGCCGGTGTTTGACAGCAACTGCATTACGCCCGGAACGGACTTTATGGTGCGACTGAACGAGGCGCTGACGGCGTTTGTGGCGCAGAAAATGGACACAGACGTGGCATGGCGCGACCTCAATGTGATTGTGTCGGGTCACCAGACGCCGGGCGAGGGCGAGCACAAAATCATGGACTATGTGCGACGCGAGCGAGCCCAGCCTGGGTACAACCCCAACACGCGCCACTGCCTGTACGGTCTCGACGCTGATCTTATTATGCTGGCACTTGCAACGCACGAACCTCACTTTGCACTGTTGCGCGAGGCCATCAACTTCCGGATGAACCGCGACCGAGCTCTCAACTCGACCGTCGACGCACGTCCCGAGGTCATTCTGGGCCAGTGTGCCGACGACTTCCAACTGCTGCACATTGGGCTGCTGCGCGAATACCTCGATATGGACATGCGCTCGTCGATCGAGTACCGTCGCGATGACCCTGAGCTGCTGGCGTCCGCCGCACGTCTCGAGTTTGACCTTGAGCGTACCCTCAACGACTTTGTATTCCTCAGCTTTCTCATTGGCAACGACTTCCTGCCTATGCTGCCCACGACGGACATTGACGAAGGCGGCCTCCACAATGCCTTTACTATCTACCGCACTGTGCGCGAGTCGTCCGGCGACTACCTCGTCGACACGACCGACAAGCGTGTCAACATTGCTTTTATGCACCGGCTCCTGTCGACGCTCGCCGACCAGGAAGAAGAGGTCGTGTGCAAGCAGCTGCGCATCCCCATGGCGTCCAAGGTGCTCAAGAAGGACGGATCGGAAGCAGAAGCAAAGGACACCACAGAGGAGAAGGTGGCGGCGGGCGATGCCGACGAAGAGCTTCTCGACGAGGGCGACATTGACGCGATTGCGGCACTCGCCACCAAGAAGGTCAAGGCCCCCAAAAAGAGCGCCGCTCTCATGTTCACTCCCTCTTCGCTTGTGCCACCCAAGACACAAGACTTGCTTCTCAAAAATAACAAGAAGGCAGCAGCTGCAACAGCAGCAGCAGCAGCAGCAGCAGCAGCAGCAGCGGCCACCGCTACCACAGCACCGGTCGCAACAACCGCCGCTGCACCTGCAGCGGCAGCGGAAGAGAACAAGACGGTGTCGACGACAACGCAGGAGACGGCAGGAGAAGTGGAGGAAGTTGCCGCTGTGATCGACTACAAGACGGCGTACTACGAGAAGAAACGCATGTCGCACGATCCGCGCGAGGTGTGCGCTGCCTACACGGCCGGACTCCAGTGGGTGTTTGAGTACTACTTTTTTGGACTGCCTTCGTGGAGCTGGTACTTTCCGTTTCATTTTGCACCCCTGCCGTCGGACCTGCGTGACGCCTTTGCCGACTGTTATCGCGCACTGCCGCAGTGGGCGCCCTCGGAGCCTCTCAAGCCTTTTCAGCAGCTGCTTGCCGTGCTGCCCGCAGCCAGCTCGGCGCTGCTGCCGACCCCTCTGGCTGCACTCATGACTGAAGCAACGTCACCTTTGGCTGCTGGCTACTCGCTCGAGTACGAGACGGTGCCTGACCATCGTGGGCGTGAGTGGAAGGACGTTGCACTCATTCCTTTCTTTGACATTGCTCAACTCGTCTCCGTCTATGACAAGACGGTCGCGAGCCATCCACTGAGCGACGCGCACGCGCATCTCAACCAATCGCAGAGTGCCCGGCTCTTCCAACGCGATCCGTCGGGCGCCACACACGAGTTTGCCACGCCGCGCGACTCCAACCTGTTTGCAGCCTATGGCGCGACGATTGTCTCGCACTGCATTGCCTGCGACCTCGCCAACTCGACGTACGACGCGCCCCGACCCGACTATGTGCACGAACTGCTGCCCGACTGCTGGACGGGTCTGGTGCCACCGCCGCCCGCCTTCCCCACAACCAAGTCGATTGCGGCCCAGCCCGAAATGAGCGAAGAGGGCACTATTCGCATTTTTCATCGACGACCCAGTCGCAATACGTCGCTGTTGCTCTCCATGACGGGCACAGAGGAGGAGACGCGCAAGGCTGCGATCGCTGCTCTCACCCGTGACCAGTCAGCCGGCGACAAGGTGCTTGAACGCGACATTCGCGGCGCCATACTGGGCATTAACCAGGCCAAGGGGGCGCAAGTGGCGCACGCACTGCTTGGCGGCACCTGCGTGAGCGACTACCCCTTTCACTGCGAGTCGAGTGTCGTCGCGGTGCATCTCGAGCAGAGCGTCTGGCGCATCAACCGCGGTGGACAGGTGACCAAGGCACCGCGCGACGTGGACGAGTGGACGCGCATTTCGCGCGTGGTCACGGAACGTGCCTTGCACCAGCACGGCATACGCATTGACCCACCCCACGTCATTGTCGAAGTACGCCCTATCATGGGTCTGTGCGCCTTTCCGAACGGTGGCACTGAGCAGGTGTTTGAGCAGGAGAGCACGTACTGTGCGGCGCAGCTGCTGACGCTACAGGCGCCCCGCCCTATCCCGCAGTTGCTGGCGCGCGAGCCGCCGGCGTTGGCCAAGCGATTGCCGATCAACTCGGTTGCCGTGTACCTGGGCGACGACCAGTATGGTGTGCGCGCGACCATTCGCTCGTTCAATGCGTCGCGTGGCACCTTTGGTGTGACACTGCATGTGCCGGCGAACGTGACGTCGACCAGCTCGACGATGATGCAATACTCGCGCGGTGACTTCCAATCGGCGCAGAGCGCCGCGTCAACGCTCTCGATGAACCCCCTGGCCATGTCGCGTCTGTTTAGTGCGGTGACGGTGCGTCTGCCGTCGGACGAGCCTGAAGGCGCCGACATTATTGTCGAAGTGGGACTGCAGCTCAAGTACTCGCGACGCCAACTGTACGTACCCGGCTATTGCCGTCGTGTGTCTACGCGCAACATGCACGGCGAGGCGCGCACCACATGGGAGTACAGCAACGACGCGCTGCTTATGTTGCAGCAGCTGCGCACTGCCTTCCCCGACTTTATCCGCGCCATCGAAGCGAGCCCCGACACCGACACGTACGACTACACCGCTTTGTTGGCGCCTGTGGTTGCCGCCGAGTCAACGGAAGGCGAATCGGCCGCCACTGATGCTGATGCGGCTGCTGTCGTGCCGGAAGACGAGGCGGAGACAGCCACGGCCGAAATGCAAAAGGCGGCTCGTGTGCGTGTCGAGGAGATTCTTGCCTTTTTGCGCAACCTTCCGTCGGCACGTCTGCCGCTGGTGCCGTGCGATGCCAAGGCGTTGGGTGCGACGACCGTGCACGATTTGGAGGAGCAGGCAAAGGAGCGTGTCGCGTGTGGCGTGACAAGCATTGAGCGAGTGGGTGTGCTGCCCAACGAGCTGCTGGCGCCTGTGTCGGTGCCATTGTCGGCAGGCGCCGGTCAGACACGTCAGTCGGTGCGTCTGGGCTCGCGTGTGCTCAACGCATGTGCGACGGGACCTGTTGTCTTTGGCGAGCGTGGTGTGGTGGTGGCGATGCGCGGAAATGTCGCGGAGGTGCTGTGGGACACGCCGCTGCTTGGAGGGCACAACCTGCTGGGCCGCTGTCGGACGATCCGCGCGTCGACGACGCCAGTGTCGCATCTGCTCAGTCTGGACACGCCTGAGTTTGCCGTGGCGATCCCTCGCAACCGCCGGACAGGTGTGGAGGGTGCGAGTGGCAGCGACGACGGCGCCGCGTCCAACAAGAAGAAGAAGAAGGGCAAGGCGAAGGGCGGAGACAAGAAGAAGTCTGTGAACATGTTTGAGCTGTTGGGCGATGGTGACGAGTAGTGAAACGAAAAAGGAAAGAGAGAGAGGGGGCGAGTGGCGAATGCGAAAGCCAAAGAGAGGATAGTAGTAATACAGTTTTTTTTTGCATTATTATTATTACTCCTCGTAATCAAGAGTATTAGTATTATAATAATAATATAAATAATTATTATTAATAATAATAATAATAATTAATATTATTCTTATTATTAAAATTAATAATAATAATAAATAATAATTATTATTATTATTAATTTATTATAATATTTTTTTATTCATAATACACATTAATGTTCTTCAACGGCTTCGCTTTCGCGTTGAGCGCAAGCAAGGGCCCTTTCTGCGTCGATGGAGACAACAAGACGGCCAATGGACTGACCAGAGGTGTCGAGAACGGGCAAGGGTACAGCGTTGAGACGGCCCTGGTGAGCACAGAGGTCGACTTGAGCAGAGCCGATCTCGCGACACTCGCCATCGCCTTCGTCGTCGGGTTCACTGACAACGGAGAAGGTGACGGTACCACTGCCCTGCTCGCGCTCGCGAGCCATGTCACACAGAGCCGTCCACTGCCGCGGAGCAGTGGCCGGCTCGCACGCAATGGTGTGCTCAAAAGCGAAGGGGAGGATGAGCGAGTCGCGCGCAACGGGAAGGGCAGCCGTCTCAAGGAGATCCGGTGCGACGCCGAGGAGCTGGAAATCGACAAAGAGACGCTTCACTTGGGGGTCTGAGAGGAACGAGGCGTACGGCGCGACGGAGAGGGAGTCAATCGAGAGGGTCACACTCAGATCTCGAGTGATCGATTGTGTTTCCTTTGGCGGAGGCAGGGTAACTGTGAGGTCGAGGTCGAGGTCGAGGTCAGAATTGTCGGCCGAGGATGAGGTCGTCGATTGCGATGGAGGAAGAGAGGGCGATCTTGCACCAGCAGAGTTTGAAGGCTGTGTAACGGTCAGTGGTTTGGAGTTTGTCGAGGGAGGTACCGGTGCTGCCTTGGCGACAGGTTGTTGCTGTTGTGCTTGAATGTGTTGCCAGTGGAGGGAGACGTCGAGGAGCGCAACAAGTTTGTCGTTGTCGGTGAGCACATCAAACTGGCCGCGCACATCTCCACGCGAGTAGAGTGGACTAAGTGGGATAGTGGCGACGCCAATGAGAAGATTTGACGCTTGCAATTGGTCGTCGCGATTGGTGTGATCCTTGTCGACGGCGGTGTCGGTGTTGGTGTCGGTGTCGGTGTCGTTGAAAAGGTATACTTGGAGTGCGCCGGAGCGAAGCCAGGTGTCGCAGGCGCGGGTGCGCACGAGAGAGAAGGACTTGCGGTCATGGAGGACGGCGGAGACGCGTGCCACCGCAGTGACGGTGTGGGTGGCATGGTCGTCGTGACCAAGCACTCGGTATATGGCGTAGACGCGCTGGGCATGTGTGGACTGGCCTAGCAGGTCAACGTTGTTGATGGCAATGGAAAGGGTGTCGGTTGTGCTTGCGTCCGAGAGCGCCAACTCGAGTTCGTTGACGTTACTGTCGGGGTTGACAGAAGAGTCGTCGTGGGTGCGGCGCTCGTTGAAGAGGACGAGTGCCTGGCCAAGAGGCAGACGCAAGCGGAGGGAGTAGTCGAGCTGACCGAGCATCTGAGCAGCGTCGGACGGATGGGTGAGTACAGCAGTGTAGTCGAGGCGGACGGCGGCGGGGCGCACGAGAAGCTCAGCAAGGGACACGAGGGCAACGGCAATGCACTCGTGAGCGGCGCCGACGGCCGCGTGCACCTCGATGCGCATGCGGGCATGCTGAAGATATCTTAGGAAGAAATCGTCGACCGGATCGATCACAAACTCACTGGCAAAGTTGATGGGGACCTGCAAAGAGTCGCGTGTGTCAAATGCAACGACAGGCGACGTCTGTGTCTCAAAGGCAAAGAAGTCAAAAACGACAAAGAGCGAGCGCACGTCGGATGCGGGAGAGACGTCAAAGCGCACGCACGAAAGTCGCACATCGACAACGTTGGCACCCCCAGGAATGGGTGGTGTCTCCGTGTGTACTTGTTCAGGTGCAGTGCGCGAGACGGAGCGTGGACCATAGGCGACGCTGCGCAGCTGCTGCTCAAGGCGACGGGCACGAGTGCCGCGCATGTCAAGCAGACGGGCCATTTCGGCAAGACGGCGATCGCATTCGGCGGTGGCGGTGGCGGTGCGCTCGCTGGCAAGACGCGCCTCCTCCTTGCAGCGGGTGGCAATGGACTGTTGGAGTTTGAGCAGACGCTGGGACTGTTCGAGTTCCTGTGCGGTCTCGGCAAGTTGTGCGCGCAGTAGAGTAACCGTCGAGGAGTCGGCTCGCTGAGTATGAAACGCGGTGGTGGGCTCGAGGAAGTCAAGATGGTGCAAGACAGAGCGGACGGGAGCGTCAGGGGCACTCGTACGAATGGCAGAGTTAGGTTGCTCATGATCATGATCATCATGGGTGCTCTCATGTGTGATGTGGCGGTCAAGTTGACGTTGAAGCGTGCGTTCGCGGTCACGTGCGTCGCTGAGTTCGCGGGTGGTGCGTGCGACGGTGCGACGCGCACTGTCGAGCTGTTCAAGGGTGCGCTGCCGTTCGTTGAGTTCTGATTTGAGTGCTGTCTCGAGACGCGCCACCTGTGCCTGGAGTGATTCGTGCTGGCGTTCGCTTGCCATTGCGCTGTCTACTGCGTGTGCAGGATCGAGGAGTGCCGCCTGTGCCAGTCGTTCGTTTTCTTGCAGCAACAGTCGTTTTTCTTCGTCTGCGTCGCGCACGCGTTCTTCGAGCTGTGTCACGCGGGAGCGGTCGCGTTCACTGGCGCGCGCCGTGCGTTCAAGTTTGGCGGCGCGCTCGCGTTCCCTGCGTGCCTCATCGTGCACACGTTCGAGGGATTCGAGGGTTGTCTCGTGCTGTACGCGCATGTCGTCAAGTTCGCGTTCGGTGGCGCGCAGTCGACGCTCGAAGGCCGTTGCGGCGACGTTTCGGTCGCGCAGTTGTCTCTGGAGGCGGATTACTTCGATGTCGTCGGTGACATTCAAGGCAGCAGTACTGGGCGGCGGCGGAGCAGCGGCGCGTTGTTTGAGTTGCGCGCGCAGGTGCTTGATTTGTTCGTTTTGCTGTTGCAGTTGAAGGTGCTGCGTCGACAATTGTTGCGTGAGCGTGGCGTTGCGTGTCTCGGCTTCGTTGAGTTGGCGCAGCGTGTCGTCATACTTGGCTTGTGCAAAGTCCGCTTGTTGTTTTGCAAGGTGCAGCTGACTGTGTAGCTCGCGCGTCTGCGTCTCGTGACGATGAATGAGGTGAGTGGCGTTCATGTGCCCATCAACATCGTCGAACTGGTCGCGATGGGGTTCGACATGAGGCTGGGGTTGAGGCCGATCATGAGGATGCTGAGATTGAGATCGAGGCTGGGCGTTGGGTTGGGGTTGTGCTATCGACAGTGGTGGCGCCCGTGAGCTCAAGTGCGGTTTGTAGGAGGAGCGTCGTCCGGACGACTGTGCCAACTCCTGGTCACGCAGCGCAATTTTGCGCTTCAGCTTGACAATGGTGAGGTCCCGGTCGCGTAGAGCTGCTTCGAGGTCTTCAATACGACTGGCCGCCTGTGCACATGAGCGAATGTGAGCGAGGGTGTTTTTGAAAAAAAAAAAAAAATCCCTGTGTTTTTGTACGTGTTCGTCTTTTTGGCGATAAATAGAGGCAAGAGCGGTTCGAGAGGTGGCGGAGGGGGCTTGATCGCGAGCGGTTTTCAGGTCTGAAGTCAATTTGAGAAGTTTTGTCGACATTCTACGAGGAGGGGAGTGGGAGGTTGAGTGACGCTGATTGATTTGAATTTGCACCTTTTTGCTTGTTCCTCATGGTCGCGCAATTGGCGTTTGAGTGTTAAGTTTTCACTTTTGAGGCTGTCATAGTTGTGAACATTGTCCATTGTGAAAAGAAAATTAAAAAAATGAAGAACAATTAGTTTTAAAATGTATTCCATATTCAAAAAAATATATAATTCTTGATCAATTGACATTCTCACCACACTGAACGCACACACATTTTTGTTTCGTTTCTCACTTCTCCACGATGGCCTTGCCACCTAGTAAGACATTCAAGGCAGTTCCGCCGATAAAAGGGAGCTTTCCGCTTGACCATGAAGGTGAGGGGTTGAGACACAAAGCGCGTCTGATGGATTGCGTGCCACGGTCGTTTGGTGCAGGCGACTGCCATCCGAAGATGCTGGAGTACATGAAGTGCTTGAAGAGCAGTGGAGGAGAGAACAGCCAGTGCCAGGATGCGTCGCGCGCGTACCTTGAATGTCGCATGAACAAGTAGGACGGTGTGTGTGTGTGTGTGTGTGTGTGTGTGTGTGTGTGTGTGTGTGTGTGTGTGTGTGTGTGTGTGTGTGTGCGTGTGTCTTACGTATGCGTCTTACGTACGTACCGTGTGTGTATGTGTGTATGTGTATGTATGTGTGTGTCTTTGTATGTGTCATATAGCTTGTTTCGCGAGAGGTAACCCTTCTTGATTCTGTCTTCGAGTAGTAATCTGATGGCACCTGAAGACATGCGACGACTTGGATTTGATGACGACGAGAGAGGCGCCTCTAAGTGAACAGTCGACAGCCACGAGCAACAGTAATTTACA
>CALSCP010002825.1:9326-42972 GCA_943704425.1 Ministeria vibrans ATCC 50519
TGACCAGACTCCCGAACGACCTTGCCCTGATGCACATGGCCCGACATCGCACGCCACAGTCGATCACGTTGCACGTCCTTCAACAGTCGTTTTGCATTATGATCCTGCAAATCTAGACCGGCAGTAGCACCAGCCCTATCAACAGGCACCTGATTGGCCGCTCCGGCATCCGCGCGCTCCACTCGACGGCCCCGGCCATCGCAACCCAAGCGAATGCACACGCCACTGATTGGCGTCGACCCCAGTAACGCACACCAGTCCCAACGCATCGCCAGCTCTGCCAAATACTCATTGTTCCCTTCCATATTGCCACGCAAACGCTCAAGACCACCGCGAGCAATCCCATCAGCACGCTCATTCCACTCCTCCTCACGCGTCCGAACACGATCCGTCACATGTGCCTTAACGTGCAAAACCTCCGTCTTGGCGTGAAACTCTTCGCCCACCAACAAAACGTCACAGAGCAGACCCAGAGCCATCGGAGAGCACGACCGTGACAACAGCCGCCGCACACGTCGCGACGACCAAAGAGCCACACGCTCATCCATTGGCTGCAGCAGCCGTACCACTCCATCACGACGCATCTGCCCCATCTCATCAACCGCCTTGCATAATTCGTTCACCGTGTCCCGAGCAGCGACATTGTCGGTCCAGATGCGCACGCTACAGTCTCGCCACAGCCCACAGCGCCATTACAATGGCCACCACTTCAACCCTAACCGTAACCCTAACCGAGACATGAACTTTACGATTGTATTCAGACGTATAACACATACTCAAGCAGCTTATGAGGCCCACTCAGGACACATCGCGCCCTCTCCTCTCTAACTTTCTACTCCCATTTCTCTCTCACTCTTACAAGAGGGTCTACAAGTCAAGACAAACATATTTCTCTCATTCCACCGCAACGCCAGTCTACTCATGACAGCCAACACCACACCTCATCTCCCAAGGTGAGAACAACACGCAAGCCACAAACATAACCATCGCTGTAAGCTCACATTCACACGACAGCATAACACCAATGTCAGCAGAGCACAACAAACGCCAAAGTCGCAGCCACACACACTCACGTTACGTCTAACCCTAACCCCAGTGCAAGTACAGCAAACCTGGTGCCGCAACAGCCCTGGATGTGGAATCCATTGCGCACTTTCTTGCGCTCATCCACACGGATAAAAAGACGAGGGGATTGGCGGCGCTTCTGGCCAAGAGATGATCAGTGGTGATGTTTGTTGCGAACCGCAAGGTCCGTAGGCCAAGTACGAGACGAGCGGGCGCAGAGAAGGACGCAGCGTTGAAGGAGGTGGCGAGACGGGCGATGAAAGGAGAAAGGGGACAAGAGGACGACAACACTGTCATCGTGACTGCATGTGAGTTCCAAGAGTAAATCGCAAGGAAGATCGAGAAGATGGTAATGCACGTCGTAGGGTGACCAAGCGAGAGCTTAATTTCTTTCCTTTTTATTGTCTGTGTAAGGCACCCAACGAGACGGTGAAATCGAGTGCGCTCAAGAGCATGGCGTACCTCGCTGTGATGGGCGCAAGTGATGTCCAGACGTGGTTTTGGACCTGTGCTAAGTCGGTGAGTTTGTTGAAAATCGCCCAACGCCCAGAGTGTCCAGGCCGTCTGGCTGTTTGTCTGTCCGGCTGGCCCTGCTCTCGCATAGCAGATTTCGATTTGCAACCCCAGTTTCGCGTTCAACTCCAAGTTCTCACAGTCAGCTGTCTTCTGAAACGCAACCACACAAATAACAATAACCAAAACTTTTAACTTTACGAGAGATGCTCACTGAATGTTCACTGCATAATATATATTTTTGAAGGGCCTTCAGAGGAGAATCAATACTCAATATATTACTGTCGCAACCCTCGTCGTCGTCGTTGTTGTTGAGCTTCTGTGTACGCAGCTGCCCCAACAGCTATAATGCCAACCGCGAGACCAATCGCTCCCCAAACGCTGACTACGAAACAAAAAAACAACAGACAATGAGAGAGTGTGAATTCAAACTGATCTCTCAGAGAGGCGTGATGTGTGTGTATGTATAGTTGTGTGTCTGTTTACTACTCATACCTCCTCCTCCTCTTCCTTCTTGTCGTCGTTGCATTGCAAGAGCTTCTTCGTCTGAGAGAATTTTGTTTTACAACGAATACTATATTAATCGTTCAATTTTCTCGTACGACCTTCTTCAAATTCCAGATGATCGTCGGGGATAATCCTGAGATAATCATCGCGAATGAGCGTCATAAGAGCAACAAATCGCGGCCCACAACGCGCAGATTCGTAGATATTCCAACGACCCAGAGGGGAAGGAATGAGCACGACTGGACGCTCACCAGTAGCACCCATACCCCACGTCACACAGAGATTGCGAGGTGAGCATAGGTGCTCGACGGTCTTTTCCAGCAGGTCCCATTGATTGCAGTCACCCAATGTGAGAGCGACATGAAGGGTCACGAGTTCAAGAAAAATTGAGCGAGGTCGAGATCCAAACGGCAGTTCGCGAACACGCGACTTGAGCAGCCGAATGACACTTTTGCAGTGACTGCGACGTCTTTCAGGCAACTGATCCATGCGTTTGATAATGTCCACTTGAAACGGAGACGACGCGACCATTCGATACCTGAGGTTGGGAATGGAAACAAACAATCAACTCCGGTTTGGGTTTTTCTCGCTTACTCTTTCGGCAAGCGCTCAGGGTCATCCATTGCCTCTTGGCAGGTCGGCAAAATATCCATGGGCACATCGTTGATGGTGCATTGAACCGCATACGATGTGATGTTGTCCACGGAGTTGGGGACGGCGCGCAAGAGGGCATTACTGATGTGTTGAAGAACTCGCGGAATCCATTCGCGAATTCTGGCTGCAGAGATGCCCGCGAGCTGGACCACGATGTCCACGTCGGAATCGACAGTGTCCGTGCCCTTTGCAGTCGAGCCGGCGCGTCTTACCTGCGCAACGCGGAAGGGAAACGCACCGCCTCGAAGGAGTTCTGAAACGGAGTCAACGGCGCAATTTTGGCGTTCTCGCTCGCGACGTGGTATCATGACATTCTCTGTCAAGTGCTGGTGTATTGCATTGCGGGTGTCACGGTCGACCATAATAATAATTGTTGAGAAACTTGAGATTTGAAACAAGAGTGTACTAAACCAAACAATCCGCAACTAAGTAGTTTATTGACTTAGTTCGCTTCGTTCCAATGTGAGTGCAGTCACAGACCACCAGCCCACAATCCGCAGATCCCGATTTGCAAGTTAATTCGTCTTTGTTTCTCCAACTGCAGCGATCGAAATTGATGAATAATATACATTGCATGAATGTTTAGCAATTGAGTTTCTCGACTGCGTCATGGAGGCGTTGAGGGTACGACACGCGCGCATTGAGGATGTGCGCATAGCCCTTCTCGGCACACGCCTCGACACGATCGATGTCATTGGCAAGGTCACGCACCAGTGCGAGCAGACCGGTAAAATCGTCTCGTGGTACAAAATGGACGCCGGCTTCCCGTGCGTACAGCTCGTCGAGTCCCGGATCAAGAGAGTGTTCGCTGACAACACACTTGCCCTTGGCGTGTGCTCCGTCAATGCGATGCGTCTCCAGGCCTGCAGTAGGGTAGTAGTGGACATTGACAATGACGCGCGCTCGATTGATGCAGTCAACCTGTGTGTCAGGCGTCAACTGATTCATGATGACTCGCATTTCGCTCTAGGTGAGAAACAAAATAATTATGAAGACATCGTAATATTGCACAAAATAAACACACAAAAACAGACTTTCTCTCTTCCTCTTCGTCTTCCTCTTACTGCGTAAAAGAGGTCAATCATCTTTTTCCGGCGGTCGTTCATGTAGCCATAGAAGCAGGCGTGCAGAAAGTCATCTTTTCGTTCCTCGGGATACTTGGGTCGCAACTTGGAGAGTGTCGTTGTGGCTGGGCTGTCTGGCCGCCCAAAGTCGGACCAGACCATTTGATTGTACATGGGCACAAGCGAACCGTCTGCGCCAAAGCGCGTCTTCCACTGCTGCAGATGCATCTGAGAAAAATCCCAGATGGCACATTTGCGGGCGGTTCGCATTGCAGCTGTGCGAACTGGCGTGTCAACATGCTGCTCAAGCTGGTAGATGATCATCTTCTCGGGTGGACCCGACGCACGGATGTTGCCCATGAGAAAGATCGAGTAGCCACTCAGCTTGTCGCGGTTGGTGAGACGCGCCAGTTGAGCAAGGAGGCCGTGGACGGACGGGTCGAAGAGACCGTCGCCGGGCGCACGAATCACCTGGCACGGATTGGCCCATTCAGTGCCAACCGGGATGGGAATGGTGTCGGCACCCGTGTCGAGGCTGGCTGCTGCCGGGCTGCTGGCTGCCACCGCCATGGCTGGGCTCGTCGCCATCGCAGTCAAAGAAGGCGTTGGCATCAGCATGCGATTATGATCGTCGCTCGCGTCGTCCACTGTCGTGCCCGTGTCATCCTCTGCGGCCACAACAACTTCAACGGGATCGGTGGTCGTTCCAGAGCGCTGGAAGGAGACGAGGCCCGGCCGAAGAAGCGCCACGGAACCAAGGCAAACGAACACTGTCAAAACAATGCCCCCTGCCAACACAACGCTTTTCAGCGACCGTCCGGGCGCCGACGTTTGTGTATGAGACACCATCTCCCACACCTATTTACAGCGAGTAGCAAAATCAGTCCCAATTAAGAAAAACAAACTGTGTAAAACTGAACTGAAAATAGTCTGAAATATTTTAATCTTAGTCAAATCTCTGATCCTCTCCTACTTTTCAATTTTGATGAAGTACGTTCTACTTGCTGTGGTGGCGGCCTTCGTCAGTGCTGCGTCGGCTGCGGCCCCCGAATGCCCTGAGGCTCCCCAAACGCCCGGCGATCGACGTCCCGACAAAAATCGCCTGCGCGTTGTGGTAAGTGACCCGCCACTCTTGTACACTTACCTTCACTCTCTCTCTCTCTCGTACATTCGCTCCTACCGCTCTTCTTCTTCTTCTTCTGCATTTTTGTATTATTTTTTTTTATTTAAAAAACGTTTCCATGTCATCTGCTGATAACAACACTCTTCCCCTTCACAGACGTACAACACCGAATGGCTGTTTCTCGACGAGTCCCACATGCCCAACGCAACCGTGTCGAAGCCTTACAACACCAACTGCCCTGGCACGGGCTGCACGTGGCCCGACGAGGCGGCTGCGGAGGTGCATTTGAAGAAGACCGCCGAAGTGATTCATTCGCTTGACGCCGACATTTTGACTCTCGAGGAGGTCGAAGACTGCTTTGTGCTGCAGCACCTGGCCGAGGAGGTGAACAAGTTGTTCCCCGAGGCACATCACTACCGGCCGTACCTCAAGCGCGGCACGGACACGGCAACGGGTCAGAACGCAGCCCTGCTCACTCGAGTCGACCCTGACGTGGACTTGGAGCGCACGGCGGATCGCGCAACCTACCCCATTCACGGCTCTGAGTGTGGTTACAATGGCACCGGCACCTACGGCGTCAGCAAGCACTACTATACGCACTTTACCATCAATGGTGCTCGTGTCGGCCTTATTGGTGCACACTTTCTCGCCTTCCCCCTTCAAAAGGTGATCTCTTTATTCGCATTTGCACTCTCTTTTTATTCCGTCCCCCCCTCACTGACTTGTCATCGCAGGACCGGTGTTCAAAGCGCGAGGCACAGGCCACAGTGCTCCGTCAAATCCTGGAAAAGACACTGTCGTCGCAGGTGGACGAGGTGATCATGACAGGCGACCTGAACGACTACTCTGACCTAGTGCTGGATGAGGCCGGCAGTGTGCCCGTAAGCAAGGTCTTGAAGACTTTGCGGGTGGGCAACGGCACGTCGGAGGGCAAGTGGGCGCTGACCAACGTTGCTGAGTTGATCAAGGACCAGAGCGTGCGCTACTCGGCCTGGTACGACTTTTACAAGGACTGCCAAGACGACGGCGGCAAGGACCACACGACCATCGACCACATGCTCGTCTCGCGCGGCCTCCACGCTCGCCTCAAGCAGGCCCGCTACATCCACTCTTACGAGGTTGGCTGCGAAAGCGACTACTCCGACCACTGGCCTGTCGTCGCCGACTTTGACTTCTCACAATAAGCAAAATAAATATTAAACAAAAATAGTAGTATTTCAATTATTCTTTTTGGCAGAGCCTTATGTTCCTCCCAGGATAGCCTATTGCGTCGCTTGTTTGGCGATCGGCCAACCTGCCTCCGCTGCTTCTGTATAGCTTAGAAAGTGGTTCTGAGTTCGTTCTGAGCTTCTGGGATTCATTATGATATTGGGCTTGCTATTTTTTTTTTTTGCTAACAACCACGTCAATCCGACTACTACAACAGCCCACCATCTCCACCATTTGCATAATAATAATTGTCCGTGTATTGTACAGAGGAGCTACTCACTCGTGCGCGCCCTTGCCCTTGCCGCCACCCGTGCGTGCCCCGACGGTCTCAAAGTACGCCTTGCGGTTCTTCTTTCGCGCCTGCTCCCGTCGCACCTCCACCTCTGCCAGCTTCTTCTTGTGCTTCTCGTGAGACTACAAACACACACACACACACACACACACACACAAAAAAAAAAAAAAAAAAAAAAACATTCACTCTTTTGGGCGTTCACACACGTCCAATTCGACTACCTTTACTCTCGACGTGGCCTTCAGCAGATACAACGGAGACCCCTCGGTGTTGGTCACGTCGACGGTGACGCCGCTCTTCACTCCTTTGGACTTCCATTCGATTTGGTCCGAGTCACAAAACTCGAGCAGTTCCGTCACCAACGCGTCGCGCTTCTCCTCCCAATTCGTACCATCTGCCTCGAACATCAGACTTCAGAGTGGTGCGCAAGAAATAGAAATGTTTAATGTACCGTGATTTGATTTCAGATTTATCCGTGAACCGTCTCGTTTTGATCCATTTGATCGGATCAACTAAACTTATTCCATTTGTTTGTTTTCCATGCGCCTATTGGGGCTTCTCTTCCTCGCAGCCGTCTGCTGCACCCTTTCGGACGCCTGCAATTGCCTAAATGGAGGCACATGCTCAGGGAATGTGGAACGTAAGTCTTTTTTTTTTTTTCGTTTTGCGGTTATGTTTTGAAACCGCAATCTCGCGAGAAAACACTCGTCGCTCCCCTCTCGCACTCGCTCTTGGTGGCCGCTGCGTTGCCATTGATTTTACATGCCCACCCGTGCCACTCGTCTGTCCACTCACCTACCGCAAGTGCCATCAAAGAAAAAAAAAGGAAACAGAGTCCTTCTGGCGTCGATGACATCTCTTGTTGGCCCTACTACCTACACTGTGTTCCTCCTGTGCCCCCCCCGCCCCTCCACACCTCTATGCGATCCCTTCTCACGCGGTTTTTTGCTTCTGTTGTGTCTCTTCGCAAATCACACCGCAGAAAAAGTCGTGTGGATCTTCAATGCCGGCACACCCAGCAGCAACTGCGTCGACCAGGACCCCGACGAGGCTGGCATCGGTCTCATGAATGAGTGCATAAAAAACGCCGGAGTCAGCACGGTTGGTTCGTTTAGTTTTGCACCGCAGGGCACAAGTTGGAGGCAAACGTACCATGGCAGCAGCGACTGCTCCGGCACTCTGACAGACTTCAGCACTCAAATCACGCAAGCCACGCTCGCGCAATGCGTTCCTTTCAGCTTCAGCCCTCGCTACTTTGGCATCATCAGCTTGGGCGGCACCTGCTCCTGCGCACCAGGCTACACGGGGAGCCTGTGCAACGTCCAGATGTGCGACTCCAACACGTGCCTCTACGGCGGCTCGTGCACCGAGCAAGTCTTCGTCGCTGGCACCTCTGTGGACGCGTACGACGTTGTACACACCCAGTTGCAACTGAGAAAACCCACGTCGGGCGATCTCCTCGTCAACCGCTACGAACTTGGCGACTACACTCTCGTGTCCGACTCTCTCAACCTCAATGTCATGGTGAATCCGTCGACGGGCCAGCTGCGTGTCATCACCAACGAAATCTCAAACGGCTCTGCTGTCGTCTCACACTTTCCCCTCTACGACACTCTCGATCCCGCCTACACCTCGTCTGCCGACACGCTTTTGGGCGTCTCCAGCGCAACAGTAGCACCCACCCTTGCCCCCATCTGTGCCTGTGCACCAGGCTTCTCGGGACCTCGCTGTGCCACCGCCGACTGCTCTATTGCCACATGTAAAAGTGGCGGGACGTGTGTTGGTACAAAATGCATGTGTCCCGTAGGCACATCTGGTGATCTTTGTGACATGCCAGTTATGCCTCTCGTGCCCACCCTCGCCGACACACTCACCCTCAGCGGCAACCTCTCCCTCGTTATTGGCCTCACCGCCGTCGACAGCGACTGGCCCACACAACGCTTTACCATTGAATTCTGGATGCGCTCCACCGACACCGAAGCGGCCGTCGTCTCCTACATGGAAGCAGGTGTACCCACGACGACCAATGTAATTCGTGTCCTGATTGGCGCCAATGGTGTACCCGAAGTCCAAGTGGGCACGACCGAAGTGACTTTTGACGCATCAGCGACAACCGTTGTCAACACGGGCTCCTGGACGCACGTTGCCATTACCTGGGTCAGCTCATCCGGCACCGTCAACCTCTACATCAACGGTACATTCGTGGGCACTGGACAGACAGGGGCAACCACAACATACACTATCCCTCCCGGTGGCCCCCTCACCATTGGTCAAGAGCAAGACTTTCCCTTGGATCCTGCCATTAATGTAGGCACCCTTGACGCGTTACAGTCGTACGCCGGCGATCTTGCGGAACTGCGCGTGTGGAGCACCGAACGCACTCTCAATGAGATTCGCTGCAGCATGAACTTGCGCTTGAGTACCTCGCAGACTCTGCTCCCGATAACCCTCTCGGCATACTGGCCACTGAGTGGCTCTCTGGACGCGCCCCTTGGTAACTTTAAACCACCACTGCAGCCTATTGTTGAGGATACTGCACCTGTCTACGCCAAGACACTCGGTCTCATCTCCCCTTCCAGTCTTCATGTACCAACCACAGTTTATGCGACCCAGTGCGCCATGCTGATCAATGCACTCAACCTGCCCCAGAACTACACGAGTCCCTGTTCGGACGCGGTGCAGTCTGGGAACTCGCTTGGGTGCCACTCGCTCGCCGAGTGCCAACCTCTTGGCACAGCAGCATTCACGTGTGCCTGTCCATCCCCCAACACGATTGGCGATGGTTTCTCTTGCGTCGTCGACCCGTGCGGGTCGAGTCCCTGTGCCAACGGTGGTACCTGTGCAGTCCTCAACGGTCTCTCGTTTCAGTGCTCCTGTCCAAGTGCGTGGCAGGGGACCACGTGCGCCGAGGCGACCGTCCTCGTCAGCAACGTCGCGCAGTCCCTCGTTGCCACCGGTTGCAACGACTCGTTTCCCTATCGAACCTCCCTTTCAACCTGGCCCTCCACATCCATGACCCTCTCCTTCTGGGTGCGCACCGCCGTGAGTGGTGGCGAGATTCTCTCATACTCGACATCGACCGTGAGCGACATGGTGCGCGTGGGAACAGTCGAAACATTGCTGTACCTTGCAATCAATGCGGACACTATCAGCTGCAACAATATCATGATCTCCAATATTGACATCACCGATAATCAGTGGCATCAGATTACCATCACTTGGAGATCTTCGAGTGGCAGGGTCAAGTTTTACGACAATGGGGTGTTGGGGTTTGACAGTCAGGTGAACCTGAACCAATGCAGCCTATTTTCTCCCGCCCTTTCCATTGGCGTTTCCATTCCCTCGGGTGGCTACGTCACTATTGGCGAGGAGCAAGACGGGCAAGGATTCACCAGCAGTGGGGTACAGTCGTTTGTTGGCCAACTGCAAGAAATTCGTGTGTGGGACACGATTCTTTTCGATGAAGGCGTCTCATGCTTTCTTGACACGGCGTTCAGTTCGGTGCTCGAGCCATCTCTTGTGGCTTACTGGCGCCTCAACGGCAACCTCCGCGATTCGTCGCAATATGGACAACACTTGACCGAGGCGATTCCGTCGCCCAGCTCACCGTGTCCCGCCACTCGCATTACGTACACACCCGGTGTGGCCATCATTGAGCCGAGCCTCGTCCCCCCGCTTCAGGCTGTTGATGGTACCGGCATTGCACCACAATGTGACACACTTCTTGCTCTGGTCGCTGCTGTCACCATTGCGCCCTGCTCCGCGGCCGCCCAGTCGATGAGCAATCGCTCGTGCAGTGAGCATGCAACCTGTACCGCTCTTGGTGTGCAGGCGGCGTTCACTTGTGACTGCGAGGCGGGCTACACTGGGGATGGTATCACATGTGTGAGCCCGTGCGACTCATCACCCTGTCAGAATGGTGGCGTTTGCAACCCCACTTCTGCTTTTGAGTTTGCGTGCAATTGTCCCTCGGGCCTAACCGGCGCGCTTTGCGACATATTTGTCGTGTCCAACGACTGCGACTCTTCACCGTGCCTGCGTGGCGGCACCTGCAGCAACATTTTGAATGGCTTCACTTGTGACTGTGTTGCTGGCTACACAGGGTCGCAGTGCCAAGCAGACATTGATGAGTGTCTCTCGGCTCCTTGCCAGAACGACGGCACATGTCAGAACGGTTTGAACAGCTTCAGGTGTGTGTGCACCGCCGGCCGGACCGGCACTGTTTGCGATGCGTTTGTTCTGCCCAGCGACTGCGAGTCGACACCCTGCCAGAATGGAGGTACCTGTTCGAACGTGTTGAACGCCTTCAGTTGTGCGTGTGTGCCAGGTTACACGGGCGCGCAGTGCGAAACCAATGCAAACGACTGCACACCGGGGGTGTGCAACAATGGCGGTACCTGCCACGACGATGTAGACGGATTTACATGTGAGTGCCCGCCTGGCGTAACCGGTACCCTTTGCGATATTCATGTTGTCGTCAACGAGTGCGACTCGTCGCCCTGCCGCAATGGTGGCTCGTGTTCCGGAGTGTTGAATGGCTACAGTTGTACGTGTGTTTCCGGCTACACAGATGCACAGTGTCAAACCAATGTCGACGACTGTGCCTCTTCGCCTTGTGCCAATGGCGCGACATGCACCGATGGCCTGAAGAACTACACGTGCGATTGTGCAGAAGGATGGCACGGTGTCGCGTGCGACGTGAACACAGACGAGTGTGCTTCGTCACCGTGCCAAAACGGCGCAACGTGCACAGACATCACGGGCGGCTACACCTGTGCATGCATTCCAGGTTTCACCGGCGTCCATTGCACGTCCAGCATCAACGAATGTGCCTCGTCGCCGTGTCAGAATGGTGCTTCTTGCCTCGACTTGGATGCTATTTTCTCGTGTGTCTGCAACGACGGATGGGCGGGCACCACATGTGACATGAACGTGGACGAGTGCGCCTCGTCACCCTGTACGAATGGAGCGACTTGCACCGATGGTACCAACTCATTCACATGCAATTGTCAGTCGGGCTTTTCGGGCGTCTTGTGCGTCACCGACGATGATGAATGCGCGTCGTCACCGTGTCAAAACGGTGCGACATGTGTGGATGATGTAAATGGGTTTGTTTGTACGTGTCCCACGGGTTGGCACGGCGCAGTGTGCGATATGGACATGGATGACTGCGTCTCGTCACCGTGTCAGAATGGTGGAACCTGCTCGGACCTGACCGGAGGTTATCAATGTGCCTGTGTCACAGGGTATACAGGTCTCGCGTGCACGTTAGATGTGGACGAATGTGCTTCGTCGCCCTGTCAGAACGGCGCCACTTGCTCCAACCTGGTAGGCTTATACTTATGTACATGCGCTGTTGGTTGGACAGACATCATGTGTGACACTGACGTGAAAGAGTGCGCTTCGTCACCCTGCATGAATGGCGCAACCTGTGCGGATGCCGTGAATGGATTCACGTGTGACTGTGTCGCGGGCTACTCGGGCACTCTGTGTGCGACGGACAACAACGAGTGCGCTTCGTCACCCTGCATGAATGGCGCAACCTGTGTGGAGGCTGTGGATGGATTCACGTGTGACTGTGTCGCGGGCTACTCGGGCACTCTGTGTGCGACGGACAACAACGAGTGCGCTTCGTCACCCTGTATGAATGGCGCAACTTGCGCGGATGCCGTGAATGGATTCACGTGTGACTGTGTTGTTGGGTGGCACGGCACAGTGTGTGACGTGGACACGGATGACTGTGCGTCGTCGCCATGTCAGAATGGAGCAACGTGCATTGATATCACGACAGGCTATTCGTGTGGATGTGTTGCAGGCTTCACAGGTGTTCATTGTGTTGCCGATGTGGACGAATGTACTTCAATGCCTTGTCAAAATGCGGGCACATGCTCCAACCTTGCTGGCTCGTACTCGTGCACGTGCGCCGATGGCTGGACGGGTGCCATGTGCGATGCAGACATCGACGAGTGTGCCTCGTTGCCTTGTATGAACGGTGCATCATGCCTGAACAACGCCAACGCGTTTGCTTGCAGCTGTGCGCTGGGCTATTCCGGCGCACTCTGCGCGACTGACGACGACGAATGTGCTTCAATGCCTTGTCAAAATGCGGGCACATGCTCCAACCTTGCTGGTTCGTTCTCGTGCACGTGTGTTGCTGGCAAGACTGGTACTGTGTGCGACACGGACGTGGACGAGTGTGCCTCATCACCCTGTCAGAATGGTGGAACATGTACCAACGGCAACAATGTCTTTTCGTGCACCTGTGTCATTGGATATGCCGACGCCACCTGCTCCACCAACGTGGACGACTGTCTGTCGTCGCCCTGTGCCAATGGTGGTACGTGCATCGATGCTGTGGCTTCGCACTCGTGCGTGTGTCCCTTTGGCTTTGTGGGTCCATCCTGTCAGCTGGCGGGTTTTCTGGTGGGCGGTTCTACCGTCACATCATTCACCTTTGGCGATCTATTGCTTGTATTTGACGGCGGTGTGGTGCCTGCAAACACTCACGTGGCGGTTACGACTACGACAACACCTAATGTGGCGCTGCCCAACACGTTCATTCAGCTTGGCGTGGTCTACACCATTGGGCTGTCGACCCTTGGTCTGTCTCCCACACCGGTCCAGCCCGCATCCGGCAGGGTTATACGAGCGTACATTGACGTGGGTGTGAACGCTGGCTTGCCTGTGATCATGCGTCGCGCGCCAGCCAATCCTTGGGTTGAATTGCCCCTGGCAACTGCGGCGAAAGGACGTCGGCGTGTCACAGAGACTTGTTCGTCGACGACTGCTTGTGGCGCTGTGGGCGGCAGTGGTGAGGTATCGGCGGCCGTTGCCAACGGCTGCGCCTCGTCGCCGTGTGCGAGTGCGTCGACCTGTGTGGCGTCGGCGTCCACCGGGATACCATCGTGTGTGTGCGCGCAAGGATTCACAGGTGTAACGTGCGCCATCAACATTGACGACTGTTCGTCGGCTCCGTGCCAGAATGGTGGCACTTGTGTCGACGGTGCGGCTGCCTACTCGTGTACTTGCAGTGCGGCGTTTACGGGGGCCGAGTGTGAGACAGACGTGCTTGTGGTGGGCGGCTCGTCTGCGTCGGGCAGTGGCAGCATTGTGATTGCCATTGCCGTTGTTGCTGTGCTTGTGATTTTGGCTGTGATTCTTTTGCTTGTGGTGAAGCGCCGCAAAAAGGAGCGTCGTCGTAAGCGCATTGGTGGGATCGAGTCACAGCTTATGTCAGAGGGCATTCTGTCGCGGGACAACTCGTTGGGACGCGACGACTCACTGGTCCACAGCAATTTGCACTTTCATTCGTTGAAGAAGAGTGCCGCAGAGAACGCCAAGATGGCACTGGCGCGCCAACAGAGCGAGATTATTGATAGCAATGCGATTGAGCTGCAGACGCTGTCCATGGTGGAGAATCGAGCCTTTCAGACACCCTTGTCGGAGGTGTTTCCCCCCCGCGCTGACGAGAGTGTTGAGAATCCCGGCTATGCATCGATGGCGGAGATGCGCGAGCGTCCACTGCCGCCCGCGCCACAGGTGAGCTCCAAGGGGGAGCAGGAAGACCCCTTTTATGTGTCGGCGCTTGCGATCAAGCTCAAGTCGGAGAATTACGTGCCCTTCGCCGATCCCAAGGCAGGTGAGATGCCGCGTCCGGAGGGCGAGATAGCTCCCGGACGTCTGGTGCTGGGCGATGCGCTTGGGTCGGGTGTGTTTGGCGTGGTCCGCGAGGGAGTGCTGTTGCGTGCGCACAATGAGATGCCCATGCTGGTCGCAGTGAAGCTACTACATCGTCCGACGGCCGAAAGACGCGCACACATGCGTCCCGAGGACGAGGAGGCGGAGGTGTATGCATTCAACAACGAGATGGCGTTGCTGGGCAAACTACATCACAAGAACATCACCTGCCTGGTGGGCAAGGTGTCACTTGTAGCCTCGCCCTATGAGCAGCGTCTTGTGCTTGAGCGTGCCGACATGAGTCTGCAGACATACCTTAAGAGCGATGTGCGCGTGCCGTACGCCGACCAGCTGTCCATGGTTATTCAGGTCGCCCAGGCCTTGATCTACATGCACACTGAGGGCTACGTGCACCGCGACGTTGCCGCACGCAACTGCCTTATTTTCCGCGACGAGTACCGCCAGGGCCGTCTGGTGAAGCTCACCGACTTTGGCATGGCGCGCGAGGTGGAGCGAGAGGACGCTGTGTATAGTCAGCGGCACTACGGACGACTGCCGCCGGCGCATGCGCCCGAGATGGGCATGCCCTTTGCACAGAGCACTCCGCGCTCCGATGCGTACATGTTCGGTTGGTTTCTCTGGGAGGTCGTGGACCGCTGTACCGAGCAAATGAACATGCCGTTCGGTGACCGGCCAGCTCCGTCGCGGTTTCCCGCCAAGGGCTGCAAGATGGAGATGCGCGACCTCATCACGGACTTGCTACAGCAGGAGTCTCTGCGTCGCTCCGAACTGCCTGCTGTCTGTGCTAGTCTTAATCGTCTGTGGATGGTCGAGCAGGAGAAGCGCGACTTTGGCGACTACAGCGAGTTGGGTGAGCATGAGGCGGGGGACAGTGCGCGCAAGGACGGCGTGGCGCCTGTCAGTGGCCGACTGAGTGCCATGGCGCTCGCGAACCGTTCGATCGGCGTCAAGGTAGTGCCCATTGCCACGTCGGGACCGCGCGGCGGCTCCGAGTATGACAGTCTTGACGACGCACGACGTCTCACCTTTGAGGGCGAAGGCTCGTCGACGCACTATGCCACCATTGGTTCGATTTCGATGGCATCTGATCCCGGTGATCTTGTCATTGAACAGTCGCGTGACGCCGGTCCACCGGCGCTCTTGACCCTCGCCGAGACGGACCAGACTGTGGTGAAGCAACTCGCGGACGAGAACGACACTCTCCTTCCACTCCGTGTTCCTGCCCCTGTTCCTGCCGAGGCTGCGGTTGCCATCAACCAAGCCGCGCCCGAGTACGCCATGGTGTCGTTGCCCTCGAGCAAGTCGACGCCTTCCGCACCGGCCTCGACCTCAGGCGCTCCTTCCTACGAAGCCTTTGCTCGTGTGCCTGTGCCTGCTGCCAAGCCAACCACAGGCATGGATCTGCCCAAGAGGACCGATGACGAGACAAACTTGTGAACAAATTTTGTAGTGACTGTGTACAGTACAATCAATTATTATCAAAAATATTCAAATTAATTATTATTTTCAACCACGCCACTCTTTGTGACTCTAGTGAGTCGACTCCAATGGGCGAACGAGTCGATTCCGACAGAAGGGTGGTCAAATTCTACAGGAATGGAGATTCCGTCGATGCGCTTGCGGTGGAACGACACGTCAGTCGAGACCGCTTTGCCAATGTCCAGGTATCGGTGGCGGAGAATCCTGGAGGGCAGTGCTTTACATTGCTCCTCACACTACGTGCGGGTCACGCCCGCAAACTGTTGCAACCGATTCTTTCTTTTCTATTTGGTGTGTCTCCCCCCTTTTTTTTCCCTTCTTTTCGTGGTATCCCTTGGCAACGCATGTTTGACATGTGATCTGGGGGGCATTCGCTCTCGCCGTGCCCGCCACAGGCTGCATCATGCTCCTTGTGTCTTGAATTAATGAGCGCACCCGCCGTTGAGGCTGTCCCCTTGCGCTGTGGATGGGTCTCTTTGAAATGAGTTCCTTTGCGTCTCTTTTGGTGTCTGCGCAACCCGCCAACATTCTACCAGAGCGAAAATCTCGCTCGCGACCTTGTGTGCATCTATCCAAGGATACCACTCTGTCGAGATGAAGAGACCAAGCGTGCAGTCCTTTTATTTATTTTTATTTTTATTGATTGTTGACCTGCCCTGATCTTTTTTTAATCATAGTCACTTCTCCAAGACTTGTCGTCGCAAATGCCCTTGAAGAGTGGCGTACCGCAGCGGGTGTACTCGCCGCGCACAGGTCGACGTATCATGTCCATTGACGAGCTTCGAGACGGACACAGCTACGTGTTGGCAGGAGGTGTCGAGAAGTTCCGTCCGCTCACCAAGGCAGTGCACGTCATGCGACCACATCACCACCACTCGACAGCGCTCCACACTGGCTTCGCACGCGGTGCGCATCTTCCAGGGGTGGTAGGCGGTGCACCTAAGGCGAGTGGCGCCTCCGCAATGCCAACTGGTTACAGTGGTGCAGCAGCAGCAACGGCGGCGGCCGAGGCCTTGTCGTATCTGCACGGGGGCGCTGCCACTCATCTGAACAGTGTTCGTCCTAAAATGTGGACCGTCTTCCGCAACGGCGAGCCTCTCACATCGTCAGTGCGTGTCATACTGCGCACATCTTTGCAGCGACTCACCTGGCATCAAGTGTTGTGGGAGATGTCGTCGGTGGTGCGACTTGCGTCGGGTGTCATTCAGCGCCTGTACACCACTGATGGTCGTCGCATCACTAGTCTGCGCCAGTTGCTTGCACACGAACACGGCGATCTAGTCGCTGGCGGCTACGAAGAGTTCCGTCCCTTGCCCTATGGCCGTCTTCACCTTCAGACGCGTCCCATCATTGCCGCTACCACCACCACCACCACCACCACCACCACAACGGCAGGCGAGACCAGCGCAATTGAGAGCAAAGGAAACAGCGGCTTGGCCATTGCCAATTCAAACGCAACGACAACCACAGCAATGCCACACCTCAGTAACACGGCACGCAGTATGATTCCCGTGTACTCAGTGCGAGTGCGTAAAGGAGGTGACACGAGCACAGCGGGGCGTCTGTTGAGCGAACGACTGCGCGACAATGAGGCACGTAGACGCGAGCAAAAGCGGCAGTGGGAGGAGGAGCAGCAGCGTTTGCGCGCGGCGTCAGTTGAGCTATCTCAGCAGCAACAGCAGCAGCAGCAGCAGCAACAACAACAACAACAACAACAACAACAGAAGCATGGTGATGACGATGATAATGACGCTGCAACGGTGGAAGAAGCTGCGCGAGTGCGACTGATACGTGAGGCAGAGGAAGCTGAGGCAACGGCAGCGCGGGAGCACGCACAGCGGAAGCGCGAGGAAGCTGAGTTGCTGATGAGGATGGAGCAGGCGCAGCTTTTGGAAGAGGAGCGGGTGCGAGTGACAAATGAGGCAATGGCAATAGAGGTGGCACGGCAAGAGAGAGCCATGGCTGACGAGATTGTGCGGGAAGCTGAGCGGACGATGGCAGAGGAGATTGCACAAGAGCCAGTGCGGATAAGGGAAGCAGAAGAGCGAGAGACACGCGAGCGGGAGAGGGAGGCGGAGCGGGAGGCGGAGCGGGAGAGGGAGGCGGATCGGTTGGCACGAGAGGCAGAGCGACGGATGGAGGAGGAGCTGGCACGAGAGAGACAGAGAGTGGAGGAAGAAGAGGCAGAGGAAGCGGAGCGACTGCGACAGTTGGTGTTGAAGGAGGAAGAAGAAATTAAATCGGAGCGGGAGCGGGAGCGAATGGCTGCAGAGGAAGAAGCAATGCGGATTAAAATAGAGCAAGAGAAGGAGAACCAACGAAGGATGGAAGAGCAGCGACGGCGCGACGAGGAAGAAAAGGAAGTGGAGCGGATTGCACAGGCGATGCAAAGACAACAAGTGCGTGAAAGAGAGCGTGTGCGACTTTTAGAGGAACAGCAACAACAACACCAGCAGCAGCAACAACAACAAAAACAACAACAGCACGGAGAGGGGCATCATCAACCTGAGCCGTACTTTGCGGCGGCACCCAACGCGCACCTTCCGCAACAACACCAACACCAGACTCATTATCAGCGATCTCACGACCAACACCACCACCCATTGCCACCGCTTCCACCGGTTGGTGTTGTTGCGGAGGGAACAAAGCGTGAGGCGGAACAGCTGATTGCGATTACAGAGCGCGCAGACGAGCTCCATCGCACTGAACTGGCGCGTCAGCGCAATGTGATCGAGGCCAAGTTACAAGAACGCACTCTCAACCGCGCACAGGCCGAGCGAATGATTGAAGAGGACGCACGAAGGGTTCAGGCGGCACGAGAGGGCGAACGGGCGCGACAGGAGCGCATTATCAGCGAGAAGATTGAGCAGCGTCGCATGTCGTTCCACTCGCAATCGCCCCGTTCGCAGTGCGGCACTCCCTTGGTCGCGTCACAGCAGCAGCAGCAACAACAACAGCATCAACACCCGCTTCAACAGCAACAGCAACAACTTCACGAGACACAGCAACACGAGCAGCAGCAGCAGCAGCGCTCGAGTCCGGTTTTGACCCTTGAGCAAGTGTACAAAGTTGGGTCAGAGATTGGCGCTGGCAACTTTGCACGCGTGTGCGTGTGCACTCATCGCAACACACGTCGTCACTATGCTCTCAAAGTGTGCGACAAGGCAGTGGTGAAGGGCAAGGAGCACTTGCTTATGAACGAACTGGCAACTCTGCGTCACGTGCGCCACCCCAATATTATCCGTCTCATGGACCACTTTGACACCCCTCGTCGTCTCTTCATTGTCATGGAACTCGTCTCGGGCGGTGATCTCGTTGATGTCCTCATTCGATGGAAACCCTACACAGAGGTAACGTATACGAAACGTTTACGGCATTCATACGACACAGCTGAGAGAGAAAGATTGCCTGTGTGCACGTCAGTGTGTGTGAGTGAGAGTGAAGGAAGAAGCATAGAATGAGAGAGATTGTGTGTGAGCGAATGAGTGTGTATATGATTAGATTTGAGTGATCGCCTGTTCATTTTTTTTTCTGGCCTCTTTTTTTTTTCTATTTTTGCAGCTGATTGTGGCGGGGTTTGTGCGTGACATTGCGGATGCCCTGACGTATCTGCACTCGGAGCGCATTGTACACCGTGACGTCAAGCCGGACAATCTGTTGTTGGCTGAGGATCCCGAAACGGGCAAAATGTCACTCAAACTCTGCGACTTTGGATTGGCAAAGGTACACGTCTCTTCTTACGCACATTCATACACTGACGCTCACACACATTTTGCTTCAGTTTGTCAAGAAAGGCACTCACATGTTAACAGTGTGTGGCACACCCAAGTACGTCGCACCGGAGATTCTCGAAGAGACTGGCTACACATTCAGTGTGGATGTGTGGGCGATGGGAGTCATCATTTTCATTATGCTCTGTGGGTACCCTCCGTTTAACGCGCCCGTACGCTCTGACAGACACACATGAGAGAGCGAAAAAAAACCACGCACAGGTTCTTACTTAATATTATATATTTTAGACCGAAGATGAGCTGTTTGATTTGATCAAGAGCGGTGAGTATGAATTTGATCCGGTTCACTGGACAGGAGTGTCGCGTACTGCAAAGAAGTTGATTCGATCGATTCTTGTGGTGGACCATCGGAAAAGACTTACAGCTAAGGAGGTGCTGGAGAGTCCGTGGACGCGCGGGATGTCTGTGCCATGCGACAGCATGGACCTGCACACGCGCGTGTCGGTCAACTATGTGCGCAATTTCAAGATTAAGAAGAGCCGCGCGCAGCGTAACTTGGTGGAGCAACTGCGTGAGGACGAGCGGGCGTCGCGCAGTCGCTCAAGTACACGCATGTCAAATGTCTCGGATGGTGTGGGACACCCAAGTCGGGCTGGTGGCGGTGGTGGTGGACGTGTTGGTTGTAGCAGTGGTGGTGGTGGTCTTGGTAGCTCGAGCAGAAGTAGCGCGACAGGTGCGGCTCCTCTACCGACAATCAATGCAGCGCAACAGCGACTGCAGCGCATTACAGACACGCACGAAACGGGAAGTGGGGGCAATCGCAGTAGTTCACTGATTCATTTGGGCCTTAACGATACCGACGACAGTGAGAAGTCCAAGAAAAGCACAGGGCTGCTTAAGCGCCTTTCAATGCGCTTTGGGTCCAGTGGCAAATCGCCATCGTCGCGCTCAAACACTCGCTCGCCTGTCGTTGCTGTGCCCCTCTCCCCAACCACTCGTCAATACCAGTGAGAGAGACACAACTGAACGAGGCTGTAAAATGTACCAATAGATATATTCTTTTCTTCACTTGCTCTCTTTCTCTCTCTCTCTCTCTCTCTCTCTCTCTCTCTCTCTCTCTCTCACACACACACACACACACACACACACACACACACACACACACACACACACACACACACACACAATCACATTCAAAAAGCGAATGATGATATTCAGATAGAAGAGGGGAGGGATCTTCAGATGCCATAGAGCTTTTTAAGGCCCTTGACGAGCACCCAATCCTCCTTGGTGAGGTCATCGCGGAAAGCCTCCTTGAGCGCATCAATAGACTCGCGCGTGCACTTGGACACCAGCTCATCCTTCTCATCAAAGTGTCGCCCAAACACTGAAACGCAGAAAGAAAGAAAGAAAGAAAGAAAGAAAGAAAGAAAGAAAGAAAGAAAGAAAGAAAGAAAGTGATAGAAAGAGAAAGAGATAAGTACGTGAGGTCAGTGGCACGATCATATACAGAGGTAGAACTCACAGTGACTCTGAATGACACATACTCATACATACTCACTCGCAACCACTTACTCTTCTTGTCCGAGGGATGTTCAATCTTAACACACACACTCTGTCCCTTGCGCGCCACTTCAACTTCCTTGTGATCCCGCTCAATTCCAATCACAACGCCAAGATCACAATTCTAAACGGATTTTCCACATTTACAAATCAGTCGACTCTCAATCAAACAATCGTTAGAAAATATTCTCTCTTGCGATGCAAACAGTATCTCTCTTCCTCCAAAAAAATTCCATCATTCAATCTTTCAACCAAAGAGCTTCAAAACAATCGCAATTAATAAATCTCACTCGAATCCACACACACAATTTTCTCTCTTTATCAAGTAGACTGTCTTGGCTCTCTCTTCTACTTTTATATCTTATTCTCATCATATTTAGAGTAAAAATCATATTTGTGTGCTTACACCCTGCGATGGCACAAGAATGGGAGTGTGTCTGCGCAGCTGTCCATCAATGATATCCACTCCCAACACAATCGGATCACGTTTGTTGAAAATGAACCTACGAAAAAAACACACAAACACACAAACACACAAACAGCGACAGGCACACGTTAGCTTGGCTCGTTTTTTGAGTCTGCACTGCGTGTGATCCTCACTCTGGAATGATTCGCAGTCGAACTGGGAAATACGCAATGTGGCGCAGTTCCTCTTTGCGTCGCAGTTTCATTTCCTATAATATACCAAAGCCCACATTAGCACACATCATTTGAATTTAACCATTTTCTCTTACGTCAAGATACGCAGTGAAATCGTCAGTGAGATGGTAAATGATGTCCGCAGTGAAAATTCTACGTTTACGCAAAAAGTCAGCAAACAAAAAAGAAAAAACGAATACAAAACTGACCTAAGACCCAGCTCTTCGGCCATGTGACGGGCGTCTCTGTCAACAGGGACGTCAAAGGCCATGATGACAGCGTACTTGGCGTCATGCTGCAGCTGCGTCGATGCCTTGACGACGTCCTTGCGGTGTACAGGGCCAATGTTCACTCCCGCAACCTAATAAATAAACAAACCCGTATTTAGAGTAAAACTTATTATAATCATTGATCATCATTATCATTCTATTTGCACTTTGGATGGCTTACGGGCACTTTTGAGGTGCGGAGATACTCCAAGAGTGCCTCGAGAGCGCCGAGCGTCGATGCCATGACGTACACGCCGCGGTCTTGCGTCTCCAGCGCCGCCAGAGACGCCTCCAGTTGACGCACAACCATCTTCTTCAGTCGCTCAATCTCATCGAGATCGCTACAGGTACATTGTATATCAGTGTCACACTCACACAAATGCACACAACTCTTATGTTTACTTTGAGCGACAGACATAGAGCTGAGTGCCCGCCACAACACTTTCAATGTTACGACAGAGCACTTTGACTCCCTGAGCCGCAGTGATTTCCTTGTGCTTCTCATAGTCCGCCTATACCCAATCATACATAAGCCACAGACACGCAAAACAAAACAAAACAAACACAAAAATTTTACCTTGACACGCAGCTCGCGCAGAGGAGGAGGCATGAGCAACGCTTTAATCTGCGTCACGACCGGCCCGTCAAACGAGCACATCACAACCGTATCGCCTTCACGCAGCGCTCCTTGCGCCAAAATCACATCCACAGTCATACCCAACCCTTCGAGTCGTTTCACCTCGAGCACAGTGCACTCAACGTCATCGGGACGAAACCGCAGTCGCTCAACGAGGAGCTTCTGTGTCAAATCAATGATGAGCGTCAGCAGATCAGGGATTCCCTCGCCCGTGTGTGCCGATGTTGGGATCAGCGACACATACTTGCGCATGTCCTGATTCTCATAGTACAGCTCCGCGTTCAGTCCCTACACCAATTGCAATGCATTATATATATTAATACAAAGTAATGTCCTTTTCTTCTTTTTTTTTTCGTCTCATTTACCTGCTCCGCAAATTGAGTCTTGACGTGCGCGAGACGCTCGTTGAACTCAATCAGAGTGTTTTTCTGCTGACGCTTGAGCGACTCGCGCGACGACCCGTCCTTGCTCACCTTCCACTCGTAAAGACGATCAATCTTGTTGAGCGCCACAACAAAGGGTGTTTTGGTGCGCTTGAGCAGCTGAATCGACTCGATAGTCTGCGGCTCGAGACCGTGCACAATGTCCACTACCAGAATGGACATGTCGCACATGGAGGTGCCGCGCGAGCGCAAGTTCGAGAAGGACTCGTGACCGGGCGTGTCGATGATGAGCAGACCGGGTACGCGCAGGTCGAGTGGATCGCCCATCATGCGCTCCGTGAGCTTCTGAATGGTCTCACCAGGGAAATACGACGCACCAATCTGCTGAGTGATCCCACCCGCTTCGCCATTCTGCACGTTGGTCCGACGGATTTTGTCGAGCAGCTTGGTCTTGCCCGTGTCGACGTGACCCAACACACAGCAAATGGGCGAGCGCAGAGTCATCCCTTTCTGCACGTTCACGCCCGCCTTCGACCGTTCCGCCTCCGCCAGTGAACCCAGCAATGCATCGGCCGCATCGTCAACAGCACTGCCCTTCTTGTTGCTCGTCTTGGGTCCACTGCTGCTAGTGGTGGTGGACGAGGCATCCGACGCTTTAGATGGCTCAGGCGCCTGTTTTACACCCGCCCCTCCCTCGTCGTCACTTAGTTCCGCGTCCCACGAATCCAAGAGGTCCTCTTCGCTCTCCTCACCCTCATTCGCATCGCGTTCCGCTTGCTCCTTTGCCTCCTGCTCCTCCTTCACCTGGCGCTCGTGCGCCTCCTTGGCCTCTTGCACCTGCTGCGGCGTCTGCTTCTTGCGCTTGCCATACACCACCTTCTTCTTCTGCGGCTCGCCCTCTCCGTCCTCCTTGTCCACCGCCGCTGCAATGTCTCCATACTGTGCCATGGCACGCGCACGTTTCTCACGCTCCGCCTTGCTCAGCAACAGCCCCTCCGCCTTGAGCTTCTCCTTGCGTGCCTTCTCCTTCTCACGCTTCAGCCGTCGCTTCTCTTCTAACTTGCGTTCCTCCTCCTCCTCGCGCGCCTGTCGCTCCTCCTCCTCCTTGATCAAACGCGCCCGCTCCGCCTCCAACTCCTCCATCAACCGCGCTCGCTCCTCCATCTCCTGTTTCTTCCGCTCCACAAAAGCCGGTACCTTTTTCTTTGGCGCCTCAGCTGCTGCTGCCGCTGCCGCTGCCGCCTTCTCCTTCTCCTTCTCCTTCTTCTTCTTGTTTTTCAACTTCTTCTTTTCCGCCGCACTCAGTGGCTTCGCCTCGCCTCCTTCAGTTGTACCAGACGCCTCGTCTCCCTCGTCACCATCACTCTTGTCACCATCCTCGGTAGGAGCAGGAGCAGTAGAAGTAGCAGGAGTGGGAGCAGGAGCAGTGGACGTCTCCTCCTCCTTGGTCTTCTCCGTCTCTGTCGCGACAGGCTCAGTCTGCGTCTCCGGTTCCTTCGCCTGGGGTTCGTCGTCCTTGAGTCCCACAGTCGCCTTGGCTTCAGCCAGTGCCCGCTCAAACTCGTCCATGTCATCGTCGGCCGCCGACTTGTTCTTCTTCTTCTGTTGTTGTTGCTTCTTCTTCAGCTTGCGCTTCTCCGCCGCTGTCAACGGCTTCTTCACCTCTTCCTTTTCCTCCTCCACCACCACCTTCTTCTTCTTCTCCTCCTCCTCCTCCTCCTTGTCATTGTCGCTGTCATCATCGTCGTCATCTTCATCTCCACCGAGCGCCGCAAATGGATTGGCCGGTTTCGTCTTCACAGGTGCCTTCTTCTGGTCTTCTTCTTCTTCTTCTTCTTCAGACTCAGACTCGTCGTCGTCGCTGTCACCGCCAAGAGCAGCAAAAGGGTTTGCCGGTTTGGATTTTGCTTTGACAGGCTTCTCCTCCTCCTCTTCGGACTCGTCGTCGTCGTCGTCGTCGCTGTCACCGCCAAGAGCAGCAAAAGGGTTTGCCGGTTTGGATTTTGCTTTGACAGGCTTCTCCTCCTCCTCCTCGGACTCCTCCTCCTCGGACTCGTCGTCGTCGTCGTCGTCGTCGTCGCCACCCAGCAGGGCAAAGGCATTCACCTTGCGCACGACTGGCTTGGTCTCCTCCTCAGACTCCTCCGACTCGTCCGAACTCGGACTGTCATCTTCGGAATGCGATGCGTCCGCATCCTTGACAACTGCGGGCTCCTCTCGCTTGGCGCTCTTGCTACAGAACAAACCGCCAGTTCAGTGATCCAATGACACTCTCGCACACGCGCTAACGACAGCAGACGGCGCAGGTGACGGACAAACGAACATTTCGCAATACACGTTGAATCACCATCAGAAAAAAAAAGAAAAAAAAACAAGAGAATGTGCGCAATGCCAAGGGCGTGTGTCGTTGGTAAATGGTGTGGTGTAGGCTATGCTGCAACGGTTAGGCGCGAACCAGAGAGACCAGCAGAAGAGAGTGAAACAGGTCTCATAAGCAAAAAAAAATTTTTCTCGCGCTCATGTGAACGAAATTGGGAGGGTCAGAATGGGATTTCAAAGCGGGGGAGGACACACGGGGGTAAAAGGGTGAGTGTCGTACCGCTTGGCTGTTCTCTTTGGCGGCATTTAAGTGCGAAATGGCGATGGATTGGTTTGGGGGTCGTGTGGAAGCGCTTCACGTGGCTATTCTCAGATGGGGGCACTGGAATGTTAGTTGCAGACAAGGTGGCTGCAACACTAGCATGCGAAGAAATTTGATTAATATTTAATAATCATTGTCATTTGTCAATTTGTCACAATGTCACAATGTCACTTTTGTAAGATACTTAGTCATCCCAGAGTTTCATCAATCAACTCAATCCAAGACACAACTTAGTGATATCACACTCTGCCACTCTGACACGTCACACTTGAGACATTTTTCTAAATTAGACTCAAGTGAACCATCATTCAGACGATAAAGTGTGTATATATATACAAGTCGTCGAAAATTCGGGAAACTTTTCATGATTAAAATTAATCTTTTTGCACACTCGTCACTCTCGGTCGGTCGCTCTTCTCTCCAACTTTGAGCGTGCACTGCACCAACACACCCCACCCCCTCTCAGGCCTCTCTCCCCTCCCCCAGCACCACCCCCGTGGCAACAACGCGCAGTTTTCTCATGGACTCGTCTCGAACTCACTCTGCGCGGAGAAGAGTTCGTCGAACGCGCACGCAGCAACAGGCCGACGGATCGGCGGCGCCTCTGCCGCCCAGCAGTCACCCCATGGCCATTTCCGCCGCGACTACGACGCCAGCGCCGCTCCCGTCCTCCGCCGCGCTGTCCCAGCCCCCTGACCACGCCACCCTTGTCCATTCGGCGCCGAGCAGCCTCACCTTCTCGCCCTCGTACTTCCCCGCCACCGTGACGGGCGCACCTCCCCCGCCATCGACCCTTCACGCGACGACGACATCCAAGCCAAAAAAAGCCAAGAATCCTTCGTCCCGTGTCCTCCCTCCCCCGGCCCACTCGGGCCCCGCCCTTCCCGCACCCGCCACAACCACGTCTCGTTCTTCAAAACCGACCGCCCCTCCGCCCCATGCAACCGCCACAACGCCGAGCAAGTCCAAAAAGAAGAAAACTGCCACCTCAACTTCGTCCAACGCCACCGCCGCTCCCGCCGTCGCCTCCCCGGCCAAAGGCAAGCGCCCAGCACACTCGAAGCAACAGCAACAACAACACCCTCCCCACCACCACGCGCCGTCTGCCGCTCCCGTCAACTACGCTGGTCCCATTTTTTCAAATTCGCCCGACCCGTCGTCGCTGCCCCTTCCCAACCTGCTCGTCAGACCGGCCGCCCCCGCCGCCCCTGCCGTCTCCGCGCTGTTTCTTTCGCGACCCAGCTCCACTTTGAGCCCGCCCCCAGCCTCCGAGCCCGCACCAGTCGCTGCAACGGCCCCTTCAAGCGCTCCTCCGGCGTATCCACCGCAACCGTCGCCGGCCTTCCTCACTCCCGCCTCCCTCTCCACCTCCCCCGTGGACGAATTCGAACGCCAACGCATCGCACACGATCTCTGCGCCATGCTAAAGATCTCCGCCTCTGCCTCGTCCTAACCAGTGCCTGCGTCTCCGTGTAACTTGTCTTTTGTGTTTTTGTGTTTTTCCTTTCATTGTTTTTTTTTTTTTTTGTCGTTGGCAAATTTTGGAGTGCTTTTTTATTTCTCCTTTCACTGCCACTTCCCTATCAACACATCCACCTCCTCAACCCATCCCCGGTGCTTCTCAGCGCCACCCCACCTCACAGCACACCATAGTTCGAGATACCACTTCACTCTTTTATACTAATACTAATAATAATAATAATTATATTATTATTATTATTATTATTATTATTATTATTATTTGTGACTTGTCACCACTTGTGTGTCAGTCACACTAATCTGCAGTCTTAAATTTTTATTTCGAATTTGCTAGCTAAGAGTCGGTTTGGCGATTTTCAAGCACACGAAGGATGTTCCTCAAACAAGGACAGTGACTGATTCCGAGTATCGTTTGCCATCCGCTCTTTTGATTAATAATAATAATAATAATAATTGTTATTATTATTATTATTAGAGAACATCTGTGAGAAACCCGCGAGCAGAAAAGTTGAAATACGCAATAATTCAAGATGTTTCAAGTATTTTATATCACACATTCGTTATTTCCTCACACGCATAAAACGATCAATGGAAATGGCGGCAGCTACACTCACATTGAGCGAGTCGACATGGGCACGTGAGAGAGTGTCTTGCAGAGCCCCATGGGGCTTGAGGGACACGTGTGCGTCGCACTGGGCACTCGCCTGGGCAGACAAACCCGCTCCTTCACTCCCCAGCACGAGCAGTGTTGGTTGAGCCGCTGTGGCAGTGGCAACGCTCTCAAACGACGCGTCGTCTGTCGTCGTCTGGGTCGGTGGAGAGAGCGCCACACGCGTAAAGTGCGTCTGTGCCTCGAGAAATCTCCCGAGATTGTCAGTGGTGAAGATGGGAAAGAATTCAAGGGCGCCAGAACTTGCGCGAGAGACTGTCGGAGTCAGCGAACTACACAAACAAGTCAGTGAGCAGGATAAAACGGTGCAGACGGAAAAGACTCGCCTCTCCCCCCTAATAGTGCGTGTGTACCAAGAGTGGTTGGTTAGGATGAGTCCCTGGACCCCCAGATAGAAGCAGGAGCGGATCACAGCGCCCAAATTCATCGGGTCGTGCACGTCCTCCATGGCCAGCCACAGGGGCGCCCCACCCGCCCGCTCGATCCTCTTGATGCGCTTGGGCCGCAGTTCGCCGCACGAGAGTAGAACTCCTTGGTCTCCTTTGCGCTGCAGTGTCTGTGCCATGCTTATTCTGCTGATCTCGTGGATGGGAACTTTCAGTTGTTCTGCAAGTCGAATAATTTCTGCCTGTCGACTAAACGCAAGTATAAGCGTGAGCGGAGGATGATCGCGTTTCATACTCGGCTAAACCAGCAGCCTTGACGATGTACAGCGCATCGAACGAGCGTCGTTGGGCCGAGAGCGCAGCGTACACCGATGCAAACCCAAACAGTGCATCTGCGCTAATTCGAGGCGTCTTGTGCACAGTCGAGAACGCATTTGCTCCTACCCGCCCCGTGCAAACGCATCGAGCAAGAGAGAGGCTTCTAGCAGACCAGATCATAGAGCAATAAAAAAGAATAATAACGTCGTCTTAATTGACATTATTCATCGAATAGGATACTAAAAGGGAACCTTTTGCACATTATACTATTTGTATCCGTCTTCTTCATATTATAATAAAATAATTATTTCCCGTTGAGAGACCAGTCGTAGTCGCGATACACAGCGGTGATTGGGTCGCCAGAGTCAAGGGCACTCGTGAGCTCGGTGCGCACAGGCTCGTCCAAGTGAGGCGCAACAAAACGCAGCAGGTCGTTTAGGGTCGCCCCAAAGTCACTGGCGTACCACTGTAGAATCTTATTGAGAGACACAGTGCGAGTGGATGCGTCGTAAAGAACTTCCTGTCGACAGAAATTGGCGGTGGCCGCATCGAGAGCCCGCTCGAGATTCAATGGCGTAAACACACGAATGGGCGGACATGACTAATAAGGGACACGGGGTAGAGTGTCAACAACGCGAAGCCGAGTTCTTGGTTTCACCTTGGCGCCGCACACCAGGGCAAAGTGAACTCTGGGGTCGGGATGGGCACACGCCAGAGCAGCGCGCGCGTCCGTCTCCAGCGCAAACGGCCGTGTTTTGTCCGATGGATGCTCGCGGTTGCCCCGTAGGATCCCATGCTCAATTTCGTCCAGAGTCAGTGTGTGCCCCGCAATATTGTACGCGGTCGTCTGGTGGTGAGCACATATTAGTGCACTCCTGCTAGTGCTTTGCTCTGTCGTCCCTGACTCCTCTCCTCACCTTCCAAAAGTTTTCAACATCCAAGACAGACTTGGGTACTGTTTCAAGAGTCGCCAGACCGTGAATGGTGAGTGAGTTGTAAATGTCTAAAGAGGAAAGAGCAAAATAATTAATATTATTATTCAGCCAGCCCTACGTTGGGTTTGATCGGGTTGCACTCACTCAGGAAAAAGCACTTCTTCTCGTCGCTGTCAGGGCCCCCTAATGCTTCAAGATTAACCGCAGTGAGACTTTTGCAGTCGTGACAGTACTGATGACACAGGGAAAGTAAAGTAAGAGAAAAAGTGATTTGATCGGAACACTGTGTAAAACAAAACGGACTTGTGCAAATTGTTCGCTCGCTCGCATCCCCTCGTAGTCAACGTGCGTCCCATCGTCATTCATAAACTCCCCTTTAAGCCGGAGTAGGTGCCGCTGCAGCTGTTTGGCGACATCCAGCGCCGCAACGACAGACGAAACGTCTCCGGAAGTCGCATTCAAAATTCGCATGGTTGCGACAATATTAGAATGACTTTCAAGCGCGCCACGAATGGATGTGTCGCCTTTTAGATGCAAGGAAACGAAAAAGAAGCGAAAAATAGTAAAAGTGAAATATTTATTCAAATGATCCAAAGATAAACCTGAAGCCCACACTGCAGTAACATTCACTTCTTTGACTCTCAACAATCCAAACTGACACTTCAGCATATTCAATACTAAAAACTAATTGTACAAAAAAAAGTAAGAGGAGACACAAATGATCAACGAGCGCCCGCCAAGGTCATGTCAAGCATTCCCATAAGCTCGTGCATCTGACGCTGCAGCACAATCTCCTCGTCAATCTTGCGCTGAAGCTTCACCAGCAGCTCATCAATCTTCATCGAATGGCCCACCATCGACGCATATATGTCTATAGGGTTATGGTTAGTCTCTCTCTATCACTTTGTTTCTCTCTATCACTTTTGCTTCTCTCTCTCTCTATCACTTTGTTCTCTCTATCACTTTGTTTCTCTCTCTCTCTATCACTTTGTTTTTTTTTTTTCTCTCTCTCTCAAACTCTCTCTCTATCTTACCAAAGACACAGTTTGAAACATGAATAAGCGTATCGGCAAAGCGCGGGTTCGCAATGTGCTTCACGAGAAAGTGAAGCAGTGGCACAAGCTGGGCCGTATCGCGACCCGTCAGCGCCAATTTCAGTGCGCCTCTACGGATAATCTCATCGAGCACCGACACAACCACAACTGGCTTCTCCGGTTGCTTCTGCTTCTCTTGCAACGACGGCTCCTCTTCCTCCGCCTCAGACTCGGTCGCTGCGTCGCTCTGTGTCGCTCTCTTGCGCTTCTTCTCCGCCTCTTCTTCCGCTGCGCTGCTCGTGCGTCCCTTCCGCTCAATATTCAACACCGAATCCAACGCATTGCCATACTGAAAGCGTTTCAGAAACACATCAAACTTGCGCAGCTTGAGCTTCTTCTTGCCCTTGCCCCCGCCACCCACCACCGTCACCTCATCGTCGTGTGCGCGATACGACTTGCCCCGCACAAAGTACCGGTACGTCCCGGTGCGCAGTCGCCGCTGCGTCAGCCCTCCCGTGTCACTTGTCTTCTTCCCGCCTGCACTAGCACTGCTGCCAAACACTGAGTGAATTGCCGCTGAGATGGTCCCTACAACACAAACAACCAAACAGAATAGAATCATATTAAGACGTATTATTAGTGTTACGTCTCACACACGCACGCACACTCACTCACTCACTCACCTGCTTTATGGAGGGGCTGTGCAAAGGAGTCTGCGTGGTGCTGGGCACGGTGGCGCATGGAAAGCAAGCCGGTGGTCATGCCAGCAAAGAGATGGGCGTCGTCGTTGCTGAGGGCAACGGAGAGAACCGGTGCAGCGTACGTGAACGAATGGCACACGCGAAAGTCGGTTGTGTCGTACACCTTGACGTGTCGGTCAAGCGAGCCTGTGAGCACCCGACGTGCCGTCGAGTCGATTGCCAGCGATGTGATCGCCTTGTGGTGGTTCGAGCACATTTGTAAGAGTCGTCCGCCTCCCAGAATGTCCCACACCTTGAGTGTGTCGCCGCCCGCCGACAGCACAATGCCACCACCCGGCAACGACAAGACCGCCTCCACCGGCGCCCCATGGTCCAGCTGCATCACCGCACCGCCGCTGGCCGCACGCACGTCCCACAGACGCACCGTGTGGTCGTATCCGCCGCTGACAAACATGTCACCAACGTCGTCGTGGACAGCACCACATCGCACATAGTCCTGATGGCCCTCCATCAACGCAGTCTCCTGGCCCGACGTAATGTCCCACGCACGCACCGTCGCATCATCAGCACACGAAAACAGGCGTGTCGCAAGTGAACCACGCGCCCAACGAGCAACGTGCGCCGCACGCGTGTGTCCCTCGAGCTTGCGCAGCGAAGTTTTGCTGTCGATATCAAACACCTTTGATAATACAATACAATACAATACACAGGTCGTCAAAAAAATAATAATAAGAAAATATATAAGAAATAAAATAAAATAAAAACAAGTTCGCATAGTGATCCTACACCGCTGCGACGTACCTGAACAACAGAGTCTTCGGACCCGGCGGCGAGCAGGCGGCCGTCGTCGCGCAGTACGCCACTGTAAGCAGTTTCGCGAAAACGCGAAAGGGTCTTCTTCACCTGGCTGGTTTTCGACGAGTACACATGCACACGGAGACCCGATGTAACGACAAAGTCATAGGGAGACGCTAGAATGCGCGGAGGAGAATGGAGAGAGCAGAGGAGAGTCAACGGATTTTTTTCAGCACGAGGAACACTGTCAGAGCACAACGCACAACGAATCGACCACGTTGTGCGGGCACAGCGGACGACAACGGTGCAACAGGCATACCTGCACACGGCGTGACGCTTGTGACGGCCCCCAGTTCGCGTGCAATGACGGGAAACTTGAAGCGCTTCCAGTAGCGCGTTTCGCCGGTGACGCGACGCGTCAAACGCGGGTACCGACGGATCGTCGTCGGCTCGTACGTCGACATACTCTGTGGCGGCTGGGAAACAAAAACTGATCCAACTGACAATGAAGTGACAAGTGACAAGTGGAGTCACCAGTGTTGCAGAGGATGAGTAGACTGAAAGCGTCGATCAGTGTGTGTGACTCATCTTTCAGATTATGAAAATAATCAAAAATTCACTCGATTGTTGTGAACTCTACGACTAACGACTTACGTCTCCATCCTGAAGGCGGTACTCTCAAGTCGCACACCATCAGACTCGTTGAAACAAACATGAGTGGTACATCTTCCTTCTTCTCGTTCCTCTTCTCATTCCCCCTCTCAATCGACAATGCACTGACCCCTCCACCCACCCACCCACCCCCACCCTCGCTGCAGAGCTGACCAATGTGTGTCCCGAGTGCAATAAGGTCACAAACAAAATATGAACTTTCTGACACGCCGGAGCCGCATCAGCGCCGTCCATTGCCAGAATGCCTTGGGAGTGGTCCCGTAGGCCGCGTCCATGCCGCCGCTGCGGCTTCCATGCGCTCTCCTAGCAACGGTGCTTGTTTGTGTCTTCTTCACCAAACTTGGTTTTTTTTTTCTCTCGCTTAGGAGACTGATGAAGTGACAAGCCACATCACGAGCGACGGTACACACTACCACCTTGACTGCTTTAGTTGTCACGTAAGTTGAAAAGCCCTCAAAGTCCCTCCTTTCCCCTATTTTTGCAGTGATGACGGTTTTTCTCTTTTTTTTTTTGCTTTCCCAACCGCCACACTCCCACTCTGCTCTCGCGCCGCCATCCGCCCTTTGTGGTTTGGCCTTGTGTACCTAAATTTCACTTGCGCCGGAAGACGCGGCGCTTCCGTGTGCGGATGTTTGAAAGTTCGCATTATTCACATTCTTCATCTTGTAGGTTTGTCGCAAATATCTCGGCAAGGAGTTCTTTCGGGATCCCAAGCACAACCGGCTTGTGTGCAAGCGCTGTCTGCACATCCACATGACCTCAAACTCAGAGGGTATGCCCTAGTAATGACTAGAGTCTCTCTCTCACTCCACATTCTCTCTCTCTCTATCACTTTGTTCTCTCTCTCTCTCTCTATCACTTTGTTCTCTCTCTCTCTCTATCACTTTGTTCTCTCTCTCTCTCTATCACTTTGTTCCCTCTCTCTCTATCACTTTGTTCTCTCTCTCTCTATCACTTTGTTCTCTCTCTCTCTCTATCACTTTGTTTCTTTCTCCTCTCTCTCTCTCTTTCTCTCTCTCTCTCTCTCGCTATCTTTCTTGACTCAGCCAAACCTGCGTATGTGCCGTCCATTCCAAACATTACGGCGCAGATTGAGCGCACCAAGTGTGCCAAGTGCAGCAAGGTACGCACGAAGAACAGAGGCGAGACAGACTAAGTCTCAACTCACTCGTCTTTACTCTCCCCCCCC
>CALSCP010002840.1:7121-23533 GCA_943704425.1 Ministeria vibrans ATCC 50519
TTCTCTCTCTATCACTTTGTTTCTCCCTCCCTCCTCTCTCTTTGCCCCCGTCGTCTTCTCCATACTTGAGTGGCATTGAGGTCAAACTTGAGGAAGAAGACAGCGACGCCCGCAGAGCACATGGACACCGCGAGTGTCTTACCGCGTCCGATCCAGTCGACAGAATACGCAGATACTAGGTACAAAAAGAGAAAGAAATACACATGCCCACACACATACATGCGCAAGCATCATTAATACAGCAAGAGAAAGTGCTTTTTTTTCACGTGTGTACGTACGTATGTTGCCTGGTAGTTGCGCGATGGTTGTGAGGAAGGAGTTGAGGTAGACGTCGCCCGACTCGCCACCCGTGCGCTGCTTGAAGAACTCAGGGATCCACAGGGTGAGGCCGTAGTAGCCGAAGGAAAGGGAAAACCAGATGGAGAGCAGAATGAGTGTGGTGCGGCGCAGAAGAGGCGTCGCAAACAGCGCAAAGTACTCGTGGAGAAGACGACGCACACGCGACGAACTTGGGGTGGTGGTGGCGGAGACGACGATGGGGGTCAGGTGGAAGGCACGTGTGGTCCCCGGGGGACCAGTGCTGCTGCTAACAGGGTCGCTGTCGCAATGGTCACTCGTGCTATCAATGGCCGACTCGAACGACTCGTGTTCGAGTGCGAGTGGGCCGTGAGGGTGATTGACGCGGTCCATGCGCAGAAGTACAGCCGTTGCCTGGCGTGTCTTGCCTGTGGTCAGCAGGTAGCGGGGACTCTCGGGAGCACGGAGCATGGCAAAGGCCGTAAAGAGCGATGGGAGCGCACAGAGCGCAAGGAAGACACGCCAGTCGCCCGAGAAGGGACTGTGCAGCACGCCGTATGCAAGGCCCACCGTCAGCAGCGATCCAAACATCCAGCAAGCCGCAAGCAACACAATGAAGGCACCGCGCCGCGCCGACGGAAGAAACTCGGAGAAGTACGAGAATACAACAGGAATCGATCCACCCACACTATATATAGCCAATAAACAAACGAACAACAACAACAACAACAAAAAAAAGAACAAAACCAGTCATGACACAACATAATCTCCTTTTTTCGACTCTCGTTCATACCCCACTCCCGAAATGAATCGAGCAACAACCAACCCGTAAAAGTTGGGATGCGTCGTATTGTCAAACGGTGGAATGACCGCCGAAAGAATTCCCCCGACAAAATTGACACAGAGCGACGCAATAAGTGATATTCTAAAGTTCGTGGACGTGTAGCACAGTCAGACAGGTGAAATGCCAAACGCAACCTATGTCTTACTTGCGACCTTTGCGATCGGCAAACGTTCCAAAATAGGGCCCGCCTATCATCATGCCGAGGAATATAATCGCGCCAAGCCAGGATGCCTCCGTATCCGAGTCGGTGACATGCGACATGACAAAGGACACAGCCAACACCTGAAACAAGAGTTTAGTCTCTTTCTCTTTCTATTTGTCCTTTCTCTCTCTCTCTCTCTCACTTTGTCCTTTCTCTTTCTATCACTTTGTCCTTTCTCTCTCTATCACTTTGTCCTTTCTCTCTCTATCACTTTGTCCTTTCTCTCTCTATCACTTTGTCCTTTCTCTCTCTATCACTTTGTCCTTTCTCCTCTCTCTCCAACCACACGCCCCATACCTCTACAGCCTCGGCACTCTGGCACCACCCGCAGAGGACCAGCAGGCCCCACTGGTAGCGTCCAAAGCCCACAAGATCAAGAGCCGTCTCCAGATCCATCGAACCGTCTGCACTGGGTCCTTTCGGTGGCCCTACCGCGTCAATGCCAATCGTTTCCCGCTCGTCCTCGTCGCGAAACCCATCGGCTACGACAATCTCTTCGGATGCGAGCAGGCCACGCCGCTCGTCGTCGTCTGCCTCGTCGTATCGCGACGCTTTCTTCATGGGCCCACTTTGGATCTCGCTCTCTTCGCTACAGCTCTCCTCCCGCTCGCACTTGGTGTCAATAGCAAGTGGATCGACTGGCCGAAGTGCCATGCAAATTAAATTGACGTGCAAATAAATACTTATTACCACCGAACTGAATCGATTTCGAAACAGAAAGCTGATAATCAAAAAAATATGGACAATATAACTTTTTTTTTTCAATTTTTTGCTACGATGAAGCTTCTTCTTGTCGTAACTGCTGTTGTTATGGCAGTGACAGGGTCAGCCGTCTCGCATGGCTTCCGACCAGGTCACGTCTACAGCTACCAGTACGCAATTGCAGTGCGTTTCCTTTCCAAACCCCCAAACTCGCACCAGCGCGTCTCTGCCGCCCCGCTGCGTCCTCCGCTGACCGCCCCCCGCGCTCTATCGTAGGTATTCAAGCCAGGTAGTCCAGTCGCGGTCTCCGCGCGACGCCCCTCACACTGGTTTGAAGGTAGCGACACAAAAACACATATATCGCACTCGTCGCAAACTGGCGCTACACTCCTTCCGACCCGCCCTGCCAGTGTCCATACCCCGCAACATCCCTCACGGACACTACTGACACACACCGCCTTCCGCATTCACCCGTCTACGATTCATCTGTGATCTTATCTTTGTGTGTTTTCTTCTTCTTCGTCCTCCAGCTTGCGTGCAACACGCACTTCTTTGTCCGTGGCGTCCATGACACACCCGATTCCATTGCCTCTGATGATCCCGAGCTCATTATCGCGCTCAAGGTAGTATTTCAGCCGTTTTGGACATGGCTATTTTTGTCGCGTCCTTTTTCCCAATGAGTGAACTACTCCAGAGACACCGTAGAGACGCCATTGCGTGCCGGCAGTCTATGTACCAATTCATTCATTTGATATATCGCCGCGATACCCAACTCTGTGCGCTCTTATTCCTCAAGGAAGTTTATTGACTCTTTGTTTTTGTCCTCTCTCGTCGCTCGTCATAACTCCCGCACGTCACCTCGCGTCCAACTGCACTTTCGCCCATCCCACTTAAACCTCTACACCTGTACCCTGTGCAAATGTCCCGTTGCGCCACAGCGACGCCGTATGTGTGTATGTCCAAATGCGTTTTTCGCAATACCAAATATGATCGTAACTTGCACTGCGCATTTCTTTCCCCGTCCTTCAACCTCTCTCTCGCGTCCTCATCCAAATACCAATGTCATCTACGCATCGTATGATACCCTTCAGTCGCTTCGTTGCCGCTTGAAAACCTTTTTTCGCTTAACCGTTTTTTTCTTTTTCTCCTTCCTCAATTCCTCTCCCTAGATTGATCAAGTCAAAGTCTCGTCGCCTGTCGAGGGCACCATGTACCCACCCGCGGTCACGGAGGAGTACGCCAAGGGACTCACCCAGGATGTGTTCCACTTTACGCTTCAGGGCGGGCGGGTGCGCCAGGTGTGGGCTGCGGCAGACGAGGCAGTGTGGGCGACCAACATCAAGCGCGGCATTGTGTCGTCGCTTCAGCTTGAAACGCCTGCTCTCCTTGAGAATGGCCACTCCTTTGCCTCGGACGAGACCGACACAACCGGCACCTGTCCCACCGACCACACGGTGCACCGCGACGATGCCACTGACGCCACCGCCTCGGAACACTTTGTCGTCGAGAAGACAAAGGACCTGGCGGCCTGTCGCAACCGTCGCGTCACTCACGGGCATGCCGCGCGTCCCGAGCGCGACGAGCCGATGCGTGAGGCGCTCTCGTCAACCTACAAGGGCCGCTACCACTTCCACACCGAGTCGGGCCAGCTCAAGCGCGCTTCCATTGTCGAGACGCACTTTTACGATCCGTACGGTTCGCTTGCGAGCGAAAAGGTCCATGCACACGCCCAAGCGCAACTCACCTTCATCAAGGCGCGTGCTCTTGCCTCGTCCAAGCGTTCGCAAGCCTCCAAGAACAAGCACACGAGCGTGCGCTCCGTCATCGACGACACCGTCGCCGAGGATCGTCGCATCGCGCACACGCGTACGTCCCTCCACGTCGAGGACTGGCACGACACCACCGTCAGCGACGAAGCCAAACTGGACTTGCAGCGTCGTACGCTGCCCGAACAAAAGCGCCGCCTCACTTCCGAGGAACGTACCACACTCCTGCCGCGTCTCCTTGCCAATGTGCAGTTGGTGCACGCCAACCCGCGCGGCGAACTCTCCGTCTTCCTCGCCTCCGTCACCATCCTCAAGGAGCACCCGCGCCTCATGTTTCACCTGCGTGATCTCTACTTTAAGCCGGACGGTCTCTTTGTCGACATCATCATCAACATGCTCGTGGCAACCGGCACCGACGAGGGCTTCGACGACGTCGTCGACTCCGTCGTCGACATTCCCGCCTTCAACAACACCCACCGCAACCACTTTCTCCTTGCCGTTGGTCTTCTCGACGAGCCCACCCCACACATGTTTGACACTATTATGCGTCTCGTCCGCTCCAACAAGGTCCGCTCCGGTCGATACTTCGAAGTGGGCGTCAACGCTCTCTTGGCCCTAGGCAACATGATCCGCCGTCACTCGGCCAGCGTCTCGCCTACCGCCCCTCAAGCAAGCTTTATCAAGGACGCCGCCGGAATTCTCCTGACGGGTCTTGCTGAGGCGACCCTCATGAAGAACTCTGACACAGAACTGCTCTACGTGCACGCCCTGGGCAACGCAGGCATCGGTGCTGCCGCTCCCATGCTCATCGCGCGTGCCCGTGATGCTCGCCATGCCACAATGCGCGAGGCGGCCATCCAGGCTTTTCGTCACATCGAGCCCGAACACGCTCCCGCTCAACGCGCCGACCTTATCACCCTGGCTCTCTCGCAAGCGCACCCCAAGCGCGACAACGAGCGCATCCTTGCTCTGCACACCGTTCTCGACACCGCCTCGCACGACGAACTCCGCACCATTGCCTACCACCTGCGCCACGAACGTTGCGAAAACGTCCGCTCCTACGCCTACTCGCGTCTTCGCGCCATCTCCATTGACGACCCAGACATGGTACGCCGTCGCGTCACGCGCGATGCCCTTGACGACTTTGTCTCCGCCGGTGGCATCTGGGACACCTCCCAGAGTAACCTTGAGCAGTTTGTCTTCACTCTGGGCTTCAGCCACAACCTTGAGTACTTCCTGGTGGGCGGCGACAAGTGGGGCATTTCTGTCGGTTGGGACCTTCTCGACACGGCCACCGTTACTCTGCAGTTTGCCGGCTCGCTTCGTCTGAATGCCGTCGTGCAGAATCGTCTCTTTGCCAATGCGTATGCGTTTAGTCGCAGATTCCGTCTTCTGGATGTCGGCTTCAAGATCAACGGTCTCGACTGGGGCACGCGTCTTTGGAGCAGCCGCCGTCGTCAGGTCGAAGAATACGATGGTACTCAATTGGCGATGCCAAATGTGCCTGCGGCTCGCAGCGCAGTCAAGGCCTTTGAGGCACTTCAGGAGGCAAACCATTTTGGCGCGACTCAGTATGAACGAGCAGTGGAAGAAATTGCACGTGCCGGTGACCAGCCCAACTTCTCGTCGTACTCCCCCTTTGGCGGAAAGAACAAGAGTCCACAAGAGAGTGGCGAATCTACACGTCTTGAATCGGAACCCGAAATGGAGCAGGCACATTCTCGCTCTCGACGTGGCGCCGGAGTACACGCAGTAAGTCAAGGGAGCTTGTTTTGTTTGTTTGTTGTTTTTTTCGACTCCTACTACAATAATAATATATTATTATTAATATATTTGAACTTTGTTCTCTCGGTTAGGGCGGTCGATGGGAAAATGGCATTGTGTACTACCATGTCAACGACAATGTGGACCTTGACATTCACTGGGCAAACATACAGGCAGGCATGGACTGGTACGAAGCGAATACGTGCATTCGCTTCTACCCCCGCACGACACAGGGCAACTTTGTCGAGTTCAAGGCAGATGAGGATGCTGACGTGTGCTCTTCAACTCTGGGCACTGTTGGTGGTGGTTTGGGCTTACAGACGGTTACACTGACGTCGCCCAGCACATGCTCCGTCAGTACAATGATCCACGAGCTCGACCATACCATCGGCACTCATCACGAGCAAACGCGCACTGGTTAGTGAAAATTTGTTTATTATAATTATTATAATATTAATATTTTATTGTGTGTGTACATGAGTTGCTCATGTGGTTTATGTGGTGCTAATGCACCCTGTATGGGGTGTGTGTGGTACTATTGTGCTCTGAATGTGGTGGTGGTGTGTATTGCAAATGTTTTGTTAATGGGCTCGATGTATGTTTGTGTGGGCCGTTTCACTTTGATTTTACTCACCACCGGCTTAGATCGCGACGACTTTATCACGGTGCTCTGGGACAACATTGCCGATGACAAAAAACACAACTACCGCAAGTGGAACAGGTTTGGCGCAGCTGGTCATAACCACGGTCCCTACGATTACATTTCCAATATGCACTACTCTCGCTTTCAAGCATCCCAGCAAGTCTTCAGTACCCCTAACGCGTACGAATGATCATGGTTTTTCTATCAATAATTATTATTGATTCATTATTGATCATTATTTCTTTTATACATTTTATGATAATTCAGATCCCAACCACTGGGAGGTAATGTCATGACCGCTGGAGACGTCGCTCATATTAGCTTTATGTACGACGAAAGCGGCATCTGCATTGATCCCCCCAACCGTTGCAACTACATCGTAAGATATCTTTACTCTATTTGCGTCTTGCCTTCCTCTCCCTCGTCGCCTTATCCACCTTTTTTAGGCGGTTCACGGCGACACGCTGTTCTCCATCAAGAGTGTTCTTAACGACAAGTTTGGCATGGCCATCACCGAGGAGGAGATCATCGAGCGCAACAAGGACACATTCCCCCTCATCGCATCTCTTCAGGCACTACTATTTGCGTTGGCCTTGCAAACGCCTAACACTTTCTATGTGTAGTTTGTGACTGCTGGATGGGAACTGGAGGTGTGCGACGAAGGTGGCACTCTAGAGTTTAAGCACAAGATCGAGGACGCTTTCAATCACCCTCACGTCGACATGGTCGACACCAACGAATTCCGTCTCAAGCTTGGCAAGGCGCCCTTTGAGAATGTTACCATCACCATTTCGACCACCAATAACATCCTCCACTACCCCGACTACTTCTACGGACCCATTGTGTTTAACGATCGCAACTGGAACATCTGGCAACTCATCAAGATGAATGTCACTGGCTCGGGCGCTGACACCCTCTCAATCACCGGTGTTGGCGGTGGCTTTGACGCTGCCCCCGCCTTGGAGATTCAGTTCCATGGAAGTGTCCCAGGTATCAATTACAGATTACAGATAGAAAAAAACAAAGAAGTTTATCACTCACACTGCGGCTTCTCCCCCTCCCTCCCTTTTTTATTTTTTATTTTGTCTTTCAGGCACTTGCGCTCCGTCTATTGACAATCCTCTTGACAATGTGAACCCACCCGATCCGGGCTCCAACAGCTCCATTGCATGCGAGTGTGCCAATGGCCTGGACTTCCAGTGCAGCGTCAAGTTCTGCTCCGTGTCCATTGGTCACTGTTCTCTCATCAACGGTCTTCCCAACAGTGGTCATATTGGATCTCCCGTTGATGGACGTACGGTGACAACTCACATTGATGATGATGATTATTTTATTGTCATTTTTATTAACTTATTATTATTACACTCATTTTTTTTTTTTTTTTGCTTAGCTGACTATTGGGAAACCTGCTCGGTGCCGGCACCCTCGTTGCCACAGTCGTGCACAGACTTTTGGAACACGATTGATTGGATTCCCAATGGAATGCGAATCAATATGATCCATCAGTGTGAGGCTGTGCTTCCCGTTGGCGTCGATCCCGCCATTGAGAACATGTACAACTGTATTGAGAGCGAGTTGCGCTCTAAGATGGTCGATACCAGCATCTTCAGTGGTGCATACAGGGCCAGTATGCGTGCCGCCAAGCTTGCGGCACCCGAGTTTGACATTGAGGCGAGCGAGGCGTACTGGGCGTCGCTTTTACCCTCCGGCAGCCTCGACCTCTCAACCAAGCTCATCGATATCTTCGACAAGGCTTACGGCACCTGCTGTTGTGCTCAGACGCCCGGTCAGTACGTCGGTTGGCTCACGTCGTTGCCCCGCGAGGTGCCCCCTGAGCTGGTCAACTTCAACAAAATCATCCACGGTGTCTGTGAGGAGCGCACCGCTCTCAACGACAGGCCTGTCGATCTTGCCGGCTATGTCTACGCCAACTTTGTCGGTGGCATTTATTCATACTGCTACAACATCTTTGGCACCTACTGCGACACAGGTTTTGACAAGAGCGACCCTCTTGGCATTGGTGAGCGTCGTCGCTCGACGACCATGTCACCCTCGGGCCAGGCTGCTCATGCTGCCGCCACCTCCATGACGCCCTTGTCACAACTGCCAAAGGTTGACACGGATCTCGTGTCGCCCGCCGGACGTCACATCAAGGAATTGTACCAGTCGGAGAATGTCAAGGTGATGGCTCGTCGCAGTCTCATTGATTGGATTGACGAGTCGGGTCAGGTTTTTGAGTGTTGGTCTCCCGACCCCGTCCCTCACATTGCCAAGCTTGAGTTTCCCTTCTTTTCCTTTACCATTCCCATTCCAATCTTCATTGGAATCTCGCTCGATCTCACTGTGAGCGCGGGTGCCTTCCTGGCCTTTGCGGCCACCGCCGAGACCTGCCCCACTTCCATCGAGGCCACCATCAAGGTGGGTCCGGAGGCCGGTGTCGAAGTCGTTGCCAGTGCCTCGATCAATCTGTTCCTCATCAAGGGCGGCGTCCGTCTCAACCTGCGTCTTTTTGACACAAACCTCTGGGTGAACCTGCACGTGTCTATGGCCGCTCGTCCCCTCTCAACGTGTCTCTCACTCACTTGGGAGTGCGAGGCACTCGGCGGCGAAGTTGAAGTGTTTGTGCAGATCCGCAACAAGATCAAATGGTGCAAGGTGTGGGGCGTCAAGCTCCCCTGTGGTCTCACTTGGGGCTCCGAACTCAGCGTTCCCATTCCGGGCACCAGCTTTAGTGTGGATGCGTTTGACGGAGAACGCGAGCTCTGGTCTAATTGCGAAGAGAACGGCAACTTTTTGCCAGGTACACTTATCAAAACAATCGTAATTATTAATGTGTTAATAATAATAATTATTATTATTATTATTATTATCATTATTATTATTATTAATTAATTTTTATTTATTTATTTTTAAAATGTTTCCTTCTCTGCTTGTTTGTAGAGGTCCAAACTACGTCACTGCCGCTGACGCACGAGGATATATCTGAATCAGGAGTGTTTGCCTATGTGGATTCGAACTCGGACAGCGTCATCTGGCGTGTGCACGCCAACCCTAAGGGCAAGCTTTCTCTTCTCAATCCGTCCACTGGATACTTCCGCTACAAGCCGTCTATCCACTTCTCGGGACAGGACAAGTTTTACATGATTGCGTACGACGGTCAGGAGGACGGTCCACCCCAGGAGATTACTGTTGACGTCGAGGGTATTCCGGATGCGCCGCGCGTCGAGGTCGAGCCCGCTGTGGGCGTTGAGGGAAACCCTGCGCGCTTTGTGGTCAACTGGGACATGGTCGACCGCGACGAGTCTGAACTACTTGCTTTTGCCATCTGTAATTGCCGCGAGGAGAACGACACGGACCATGATGAGTGGGGTGACGCCTGTGACAACTGTCCCTTTGTTTACAATCCGACACAGGGCGACATTGACGGTGATGGCATTGGCGACGCATGTGATAGCTGCAACTTTACGTGCACTCCCCCGAAGAATGGCGTATGCTGTGCGCGTCTCAACGAGACCAGCTACCTCTATCCGCTCTTTCCCGATCCCCACTTCTGCTTCAGCGACTACAGCGCTGAAAAGTGCGAAGACCTCGAGACGGTGCATGCTGGTCACTTTATTGTGCTGCAGTTCCACGAGGGCAAGCAGTGCGACGAGGTCGACTGTGGCGTGCCTCACGATGCCCAGTGTCAGGTGTCCGCCGACGGTCTTGGCTGTACGGTGTGTCCCGACAAGGACAAGGCCGAGCGTGTCTTTACGCTGTTGTCGCTTATCGACAAGATCAAAAGCAAGGGTAGGCGCATTGTCGCCCTGCGCGACTCCATCGTCGCACTTGAAACCGAGCGTACACGCCTTGATATCCGTCGTGCCGCCGCCGTCGAGCAACTGGCCAACGCGGACGCTAACCCTTTCTTCCCGCCCAGCGACCTTGCCGACTTCAAGCAGGACCTCGCCGATCTCATCGTGGACCTGGAAAAGTCCATTCGCACACGCGAGGCGGACATTATCACACTTCAAGAGGAACTCGATCAGTGTGAAAAGGATCTCAAAGGATACCTGTCTGATTTTGTCAACGTAAGGCACCAATGCACACTTTACCATTATAATTATTATTATAATTATAATTATTATTATTATTATTATTATTATTATTATTATTATTATTATTATTTTTATTTTTATTTTTATTATTATATTCTTATTATTATCTCTTTAATGTAATTATATTAAATTATTTATGATTGCGTAGTCGGCTAAATCGCCCGTGTGCTGGCCGGTCAAGTTCAAGACAAGCGTGAACCTGGTGGAAGAGTGCAACTGCGTCGATGCCCCGCCCTTCCAGTGCCGTCCCAATGCCAAGCGTGACGGTTGTGTGGGTTTCTGTGACAATAAGGACGTGCTCACGTCGGCGGGTGTGACCACCTTTGGCAGCAGCGACTCCAAGATGGTCAACCGTACAGCTCTCGAGACGGCAATCAAGGAGGACGAAGAGCTGCTCAACTCGTTGGGTGCGTCAGCAGAGCTGCTCGCCGATACGGAGGCGCAACTCGACGCTGCCATTCGTTTTGCTCCGTCGCAGACGCACCGTGACTCGTACACGCTTCAACTAGCTGACGCCAAGACGCGCCGTCAGGAAATTGAAGCGGAAATGACCACGCTGAAAGGATCACTCGAGACCATGCGACGCAACCTGAAGGTTCTTATCGCCACGACGCTCGAGTGCCAGCCCGTGCGCTATGCGGGCTCGGCCGTTGTCGAGTGTGACTGTATTGAAGTGCAGGAGCCACCGACGGAGTGTGAGCCGACCAACGACGGTCTTGCCTGTACCGACGTGTGTTCCGACACGCCTGACATTCCCATTCCCGACAAATGTGAAGTGCGTAAGATCAGCGGTGTCAGCGACCCCGCCGCGGGCCTCTACGAGACCGACAAGTACGGTCAGTACTGCGTGGGTCGCTGTCCCAACGTTCCCACCAAGTTTTGCAAGCCTCTGTTTACCAATGCAGTCAACACGAACGAGCGCGAGCTCAAGGCTTGCGGCTGTGCGCAGAACAAGTGCGAGAAGGCTATTGACCCTAGCAAAGCAGGCGACCTCAACAACGGCTACGAAATGGGCTACGACATCTATGGTCAGTACTGCAAGGGCGAGTGTCCCGACTGCAACGGCGGTCAATGTGTTGGTCTCTTTTCCAACAATGGGAAGGACCTAAAGGCTTGCGAGTGCACCACTTGCGATGACAGCAGCAGCGACAGTACAACAACGACGACGACCACCTCATTGACTGGTTCCACCACTGACATCCCCCTTACGACTGATTTTAGCAGTGACTCGACTGCGTCGGTACTCACCGGTCTCAACACCAACCTGGATCGTCTGAAAGCCCTCTACGGTGTTCTCATCACCCAAAAGTGTCGTCCCGCGACGTACTACGAGAAGACGAATCTGATCAAGAGCTGTTCTTGTGACGGCAGCGACGCACCCCCGCGGTGCCAGTTGACGTCGTCTAACTCGGCCATGGCGGGCTACTTCAACAAGGGCTACGACGACGAGGGTCGCCGCTGTGTCGGCTCGTGTCCCATCGACTCGACGGGTCAGGCGTCGCTCAACTGCAAGGGCACCTGGGACTATTCGACGGGCAAGCGTCTGCTGACCAAGTGCGATTGTGCTCAGCCGCCAACGTGCGACGTCAACTTCCTCGACGTCGTTCGCACCTTTACAGTGTCGTCGTCGACCAACACCGACGGCACTGTCACTTACGCTATTGGCGAGGCGTGCAAGCAGCAAGTGAGCAAGCTTGACTTGACCTTCATTGAAGGTCGCGAACTCTGTCAGAAGAGGCTCGGATTATCGTCGTTGCCGGCGACCATCAAGAGCTACGAGGTGCTTGGCTGCGGTGTCACCACGCCCTGTGGCTATGGCAAAACATGTCTTGGGTCGCTCTCGGTGCGCGTCTGCTGCCAGGTGCCCCTGAAGCAACTACCCCGCCCCACCATCACCATTGATCGGTTTGAGTTGCTCACACCGTCGGGCGGCACTTTCAGCGCCGCCCCCACCATTGGCGAATTCATGAACTTTGGCAAGCAGTTGTCGTTCAATGTGCTAATTGATCGTGACCGCGACCGTTCCAAGTCCCCAGTGTCCGTGAGCAAGCGCAACCTGCATGTGGCCCTTGTGGCGTCGACCGACAGCGATCTCATTCCGCAGATGTACGGTCGTCTCGACGAGGACGTGTGTCTGTCGTGCAAGGGTTTGCTTAAGAGCAAGACGTTCAAGGTGGTCTCGGGCGGCTCTATGTCGGTTGACATTGAATACTCGTCGTCGCGCAACAAGTACACCCAGGCTGGATCGCTTCCGTCCAATACTCGCCTCGATTTTGGCGATGTCTCATCGACGTCGTGCAAGAAGGACACGCGCTTCTTGGGTCTGGTCGAACTGTACAACGACGAAAACGGCCAGCTGTGGGCGACGCGTCTTTTTGACAGCGCCGGCAACCTGGCCACGTCCAAGTTTGCCTATGAGAGCCAGGGCTGCGCCAATGCTCCCTCGGTGCGTCGTCGCAGCACCAACGAAGAGCTCTTCCATGTGGGCGCCGCGCTGCCGCTTGCCGCCTTCCTGCCCGATTCGCTTCTCTTCAACGCGGTGCGAGTGTCGCGACAACCTGCCTATGACAATGTACCCGAACACTGGTCGTTGCTGTCGGGTCGACCCATAGTGTCCCAGGCTGAAGTGCGCGCTGCCGATGATGAATACGAACGCATGGTGGCAGAGGAACGTGAGCGTCGCTCGTCCAGCTCGTACACCCCGCCCGTCACACCGCTGTCGCAGGCGTTCCCCAAGGGTGTCTGTGGCTGCCTCGGTCTGCAATTGCCTACCAACTACACCCTGTACAAGCGCGGCGTTGCGATGGACCCCCTGGAGGCCGAGTACATTACGCCGGAAGACATGCCTTTTATTGACATCCAGGGCGACAGCGACGACTGGGGCCGTTTCGGTCTGATGATCAAGGGCATCACCATGGAGAAGGACGTGCCCACCAAGGCAGCGGTCACCATGCGTCCTGTTGGCGTTGTGATTGATCCGCTCAATGATGCACCCTACTTCACTACCGCCTCTTTGCCAGCTTCGGCGACCGTTGTCAGCGGCTCGCACTTTGATTTCCCTGGTGAAATGATCAACGATGTGGACGCCTTTGAAGGTGATCTTGTGGTGACGGTGGCGAGCAAATCGGGCCGTGGTCGGGTCTGGCTTAATGGCCAAGCACCCTCGACGGTGCATGTGTACCACATTGGCGAGGCGCTGCACATTGACGATGAAGTCTTTGGAGAGCAGGTGGTATTCGACGACGTGTCGACTTTCAGTGCACACGACGAAATCCAAGGCATTCCTGTTGATGGCAACGGCGGTCAGTACCTGCGAATTCGTGGCTCGCTCGTCGACGTCAATGAAACCATGCAAATGGGTTTCCGCTACGAGGCGCTGCCCGGTCCCGCCGGCAATGACACCCTCATGATGTCCATTGACGACACCTTCTTCTCGCTGTTGCCGCGTGGTGCGCGTGGCTACGTCTCGACGTCCTTCCCCATTACCATCACGGCGAGTGCCGCTACAAACACACCGCCTGCCTGGACCTGGTCCAACGGCCTTGTCTTTGTGGCATCGCATTCTACTGTCGCGCTGACGGGGCTTTCGGTGGTCGAGACGGACGGTGATGCTCTCACTGTGCACGTCAACGTCACTGCTAACGCGCCCGTTCAGTCCATATCGCTTTCCAACGCCTCGTTTACGTCGTCCACCAGCCTGGTGCTTGAGTGTTCCAATGCGACTGCTTGCAACAGTGCACTGGCCCAGTTTAGTGTGACACTGTCCTCAGAAGCGTCGTGCCCCGTCTTTGTGCACCTCTCTGTCAGCGAAGGATCCGCCGCCCCAGTCACGCTTGTTGTTATCGTCCAACCACAACAGTTGCCAGCGCTATTGGCAGCAAGCACCATGGCTGCATCGTCGTCGTCGTCATCATCTTCTTTGCCGTGCAACAGCACTGCACCCGTGTGCGGTGCGACGGAAACCCGCTCAGACATTGTGCACGCTGAGGATCTCACCCACCATGTGTCGTGCCCCGCCGTCTATTCGGGCGCGTGCCCCTGCTGGTTTGGCAAGCGTCTCGTGTTCAACGCACAAAAGGTGTACGCCAACGGCTCGGAGTACTCGGGCGCGACCGGTCAGGCACTCTTTGACGGCGGTCTGCTGTTCTTCTCGGGCAATGTGAACAACGACAACCCTAACCGATGGGATGCCTTTCACATGACGGTGTATTGCAACGCGAGCAGTTCATCGCTGTCGTCGGTCGCCGCCGACCTGTACCAGCACACGTCTTCGTCGAGTGGCACGCCGCGCATGAAGGCACTCTTCACGCGCTCCGGACCCAAATGTATGCTTTTGTCGCTGCGCACCGACTCTGCGAATGGCACGGAGTGCTCTCTGCCGACGACCATGGATGACTCGAACGAGGTTCAGCACTATCTGCTGTGCACTGAGGATGCAGACTCGACGCTGTCGACGTGCACGGACGGCGATGTGACGCAGGCGGTGTACCCGTCGACTGACGTGGCATCGCCCATGAATGTGTGTCCGCAGACGCACATTGGTACATGCCCGTGCTGGATGAGCGACAATGTACCGCAGACCATGGAGCTGTTGTATGCCAACGGCACAGTGATTCCCGACCGCAAGTCATTTGTCAAGTTTACCGGTCGCATTGCGATTGTGTCAGGCGGACTGGACACGACCAATGCAGGAAACCAACTGACGCTGATGTTCACGACGCAGTGCAACACCAACGACTCGACGGCAACCACGGTGGAAGGAACGTTTGATTTTCGTTTGACGAGCAATCCGGAGATTTCGGCTTCGCGTTTGCCGTTTGTGGTGACTCGGAGTGCGGCGGACATTGCGGACGACTGCTTCACACTGAACCTGCGTATTGATACGGGCAATGACACGGTCAACAACTGCACTGTGCCCGAGACTGTGCCATTGAGCGGCGCGCCTGTGCCCGCTGCCAATGGTGGCTCTGCTTTCCTTTTTGGTCGTATCTGTCGCAATCGTGCGCCGTGCAATTTTGTTCCGCCTTGCAACGACACCCCTGCACCCGTGTGCGGTGCGACGGAAACCCGCTCAGACATTGTGCACGCTGAGGATCTCACCCACCATGTGTCGTGCCCCGCCGTCTATTCGGGCGCGTGCCCCTGCTGGTTTGGCAAGCGTCTCGTGTTCAACGCACAAAAGGTGTACGCCAACGGCTCGGAGTACTCGGGCGCGACCGGTCAGGCACTCTTTGACGGCGGTCTGCTGTTCTTCTCGGGCAATGTGAACAACGACAACCCTAACCGATGGGATGCCTTTCACATGACGGTGTATTGCAACGCGAGCAGTTCATCGCTGTCGTCGGTCGCCGCCGACCTGTACCAGCACACGTCTTCGTCGAGTGGCACGCCGCGCATGAAGGCACTCTTCACGCGCTCCGGACCCAAATGTATGCTTTTGTCGCTGCGCACCGACTCTGCGAATGGCACGGAGTGCTCTCTGCCGACGACCATGGATGACTCGAACGAGGTTCAGCACTATCTGCTGTGCACTGAGGATGCAGACTCGACGCTGTCGACGTGCACGGACGGCGATGTGACGCAGGCGGTGTACCCGTCGACTGACGTGGCATCGCCCATGAATGTGTGTCCGCAGACGCACATTGGTACATGCCCGTGCTGGATGAGCGACAATGTACCGCAGACCATGGAGCTGTTGTATGCCAACGGCACAGTGATTCCCGACCGCAAGTCATTTGTCAAGTTTACCGGTCGCATTGCGATTGTGTCAGGCGGACTGGACACGACCAATGCAGGAAACCAACTGACGCTGATGTTCACGACGCAGTGCAACACCAACGACTCGACGGCAACCACGGTGGAAGGAACGTTTGATTTTCGTTTGACGAGCAATCCGGAGATTTCGGCTTCGCGTTTGCCGTTTGTGGTGACTCGGAGTGCGGCGGACATTGCGGACGACTGCTTCACACTGAACCTGCGTATTGATACGGGCAATGACACGGTCAACAACTGCACTGTGCCCGAGACTGTGCCATTGAGCGGCGCGCCTGTGCCCGCTGCCAATGGTGGCTCTGCTTTCCTTTTTGGTCGTATCTGC
>CALSCP010002844.1:3989-21123 GCA_943704425.1 Ministeria vibrans ATCC 50519
AGAGTGGGCAATGAGCCGCTGGCAATCTTCACACTCGACGAGCCGTCAAACAACTGCGCGTCATTGCCACCAAACACATCCACAGCGCCACTCAGCGCCGGGCGCACTGTCAAAATATCCGTCAGTGACTGGCACAATATGTCGGTAAACCGCTCAGCGCATACACAAGTAAACTCTCCGTTGACATCGACACACGTTCCGCCGTTCTGGCATGGGTTTGACGGACATGCTAGTGTCGTTTCGCACTCCTCACCAATAAATCCACTGGCACAGGTACACGCAAACGACGCACCGCCATCCATATTGAAGCACGTCGCACCATTAAGACAAGGGCTCGAGTCGCACGACTTCACCGACAGTTCCGAACACATCTCGCCGGTGAACCCCGCCGCACAGGCACACGACCACTCCGTCTCGCTGTCCTGAATACATGTCGCCCCATTCAGACACGGGTTAGACGCGCACGAGAAGGGCGCAATTTGCGTCTCGCAAAAAGTACCCGCGTAAAACGAGGGGTTGCAGAAGCAGGCAAAGCCTTGGGACAGACGTGTGCCCAAGTCAACACACTGCCCTCCATTCTGACATGGCGTTGACGCATAGGCACACGCACTTTGTTGAATGTTGCGCGTGAGCACAAGAGAAGAAAGAGCACCGTGGAAGCGACTCGTGCCATCGCGCGAGCTCCCCACCACCAAGTCCACGTCCGCACCCTCCGCCGTGCCGACGTATGCCACAGACGACCCAACGCCACCATTCAGGGTCAAAACCATGTCTGTGCCGTCGTATGTCACCATCAAGTGGTGCCAGGCACCGTCAAAGAGATTGACCGAGGTCGTCGCGTACGACAGGGTAGTCACCAAGGACGAACCTCCGACGCGTGTTTCGACACGCACCGTCGGCGTCGCACCCTTAAGCTCAACGGCAAGGTAACGCGCACCGCCACCAACCTCCTCGCGTACCACCAGATACATGTCACGCTGCGACGTAGGTCGGATCCATGCACCCACCGCCCACTCACTCGCACTGTCCGGCATCTGTGGCAACACCGCTGTCGGCACAAGCGCCCACGAAGTCGCACCATCAAACTGCCAAGCGGCGATGCTCGCCACTCGGCCACCCTCGGCAAGCATGGTCACATTTACCAGGTTCAGCCCAGCCACAGCGTCCTCAAACGGCACCACAGTCTCGACCACGTCGCGCTCGCACAACACACCTGTCTTGCCACTACCACACACACATGAGAAGGTGCCTGCACCCGCCTCCTGTGCACACGTGGCCGTGCCTGCACACGGCGACGACGCACACTCGTCCACGTCCGCCTCACACGTCGCGCCCATGTAACCCGTGCCGAGGCAGTCGCATAGGAACAGGTTGGTGCCACCGTCAATAGAACAGACGCCATCGTGCGCACACGGCGACGACGCACAGTCGTCCAGCTGACACGACGCGCCATGGAACCCTGCAGTACAGTCGCACACGAACGAGTCGACTCCGTTGTTGCAAGTACCGCCGTTGACACACGGCTGCGACGAACACTCATCAAAGTCCACGTCGCACAGCTCACCAGTCAGCCCCGACGGACACACACATGTAAAACTAAGCAGTCCATCCTGACAAAGACCTTGGTTTCGACACGGCGACGATGCACACTCGTCAATGTTCCCCTCGCACAGAGCACCCGTAAAGCCCGACACACACGCGCAGTTCACATCATTGACCGCATCCGTACACACACCGCCGTTGAGGCAGGGCGACGGCACAGCAGCACACTCGTCAATGTCCACATCGCACTGAGCGCCCGTAAAGCCCGGCGCACACGCACACTCAAACGCATTGGAAATGGTCGAACAGCTGGCACCATTCAGACACGGTGACGACGCGCAGTTGTCAAAGTCACTGTCGCACTGCGCACCAAGAAAGCCCAGCACACAGGCGCAGCTAAAGCCATCGTCGGCGTCAGTGCACGTACCACCATTCGCACATGGCGACGACGCACACTCATCCACATTCTCCAGACACTGCAAGCCGGTAAAGCCCGAGGCACAGGCACACTCAAAGGCATTCAACAAATCCGTGCACGCACCGCCATTGGCGCATGGCGACGACACACACTCGTCGATCTGCGTCTCGCAAAAGGTGCCCGTCGTGCCGGGTCGACACGTACACGTAAACGTGCCCTCGGGTCCATCAAGACACGTCGAAAAGAACTGACAGGGCGATGACTCGCATGCGATCAAAGCTGCGTCGCAACGGTCTCCAGTGAACGCCGCTGGACAGTCGCAGTAGTAAACATTGACCAATGGCGCAACACCCACACCCAGACGCATGTTGGGGCGCACCGTGTTCGCCGCGGTAAACACAAGCGAACACCCTTGACCGTTTGTTGCTTGAGCAACCATGTGCGACGTAAAGGTCGTCACGGTGTTCTGGACGGCAGAGCCGACCGTCGTGAACGAGTGCACATTGGGCGGATTGTCGTAGCACACTTGGACCAGGAGGTTGCTGGTGCCGTCCCACACAAAGTCTTGACCAAACACAAGCTCAAGCTGACCCGCCTGTGTCGTGACCGTATCCTCGAACACTTGCACGAAGTTCTCGGTAAACGTCGTCGAGGTATTTAGTTGGCTCAATTGCGTCGCCGCAAGTGACACGGTGAACGACTGAAGCGGCTGCACAATGGAGGAGGCAACGTCGAAGGAGAGTGAACCAAAGATGGCACCACTCACCGCACCATTGAGCGACAACTCCTCGGCACGCACAAGGTACACATTGCGAGCATCCTCAAAGTGCGTCGAGAAGGGCGTGCTGTCGGCGGCGCCACTTGAATGCGAGCCTGCGCCTACGCTCACATATGACTGCACACTGACAGCACCCTGGGAGCACACACCACCATTGGCACACGGCGATGATGCACATTCGTCAACGTCCGCCGTGCAGTCAGCCCCGGTCCAACCAACCTCGCACTGGCACGTAAATCCACCCGCCGCATCCTCGCATGTACCACCATTGGCACAGGGCGACGACACACACTCGTCTACGTCCACTCCACATTCAGTGCCACTAAAACCCGCTGCGCACACGCACTCGAAAAGATCTGATACACCGTTCACGTTGACACACGTTGCACCATTAGAGCAGGGCATCGAGAAACACTCGTCAATGTCATCGCCACAGTTAAAGCCGGTGTAGCCCACGGCACACAGGCAACCAAAAACACCCAAGTTGTTCACGCAACTTGCACCATTAAGACATGGTGACGAGATACAGTCGTCGGCATCGGTGTCACACACAGTCCCGGTGAATCCCGTGCCGTCACAGTTGCACGACCACATCGCCGGTGACGGCTCGGAACATACACCACCATTGCGACAGGGTGATGAGGCGCACTCGGCCGTGTCTGTTAGGCACTGCGCTCCCGTGAATCCATCGGCACACACACACTCAAAGAAATTCGGCTGGTTCCCCTCAGAGCATGTTCCGCCGTTGGCACACGGCGACGACTCGCACTCGTTCTTTTGTGTCTCGCAGCTCTGACCTTCAAATCCAGGCGCGCAAATGCACTCCCACTGGTCCACAGCACTTCCCTGGGTACACACACCACCGTTGGTGCACGGCGACGACTCGCACTCATTCACATCCACCTCACACAACGAGCCGGTGTAGCCCGCAAGACAAGTGCACACATAGGCATTGGGTGTCATTGGCTGCAAACACGTGGCACTATTCTCGCAGGGACTCGAGGCACACTCGTCAATGTCCGTCTCGCATGCAACACCCGTAAAACCTGCAGGACACACGCAGACCCACAAGTCAAGCACCTGAGCACTTGTGCCGCAAGTACCGCCGTTGTGGCACGGCTGAGAGAGACACTCGTTCACATCGTCGGCACACGCGACACCCGCGCGTCCCGCTACACACGTACACGTGTAGCCGTTGACAGTATCGACACAGGTGCCCGCAAAAAGACACGGCTCCGACGCACACTCGTCAATATTCTCGCCACAATGCGTGCCAGTGAAGCCAGCGCCACACACGCATGCGTAGCCATCAATCAAGTCGGTGCATACGGCGCCGTTGCGACAGGGCGACGAGCCACACTCGTTGTTGTTGACGCTGCAGTCGGCGCCTGAGAAGCCCAGAGGACACGAGCAGATGACGCGCGTCGGGAAGGCGGCATTGTCGGTGCAGTTACCGCCGTTCTGGCACGGTGCAGACTCACACTCGTCAATGTCCGTCTCGCAGAGCACACCGGTGAAGCCCAGTGAACAAGCACATGCATACGAATTGGGCGTGAGACCCTCGGCGCAAGTAGCGCCGTTCTGACAAGGCTCCGACGCACACTCGGCAACCTCTTGCTCACACAGCACACCGGCAAACCCAGCAGCACACAGACACTCAAACAAGCCCGAAGGCACGGACTCCTGCGAACACGTCGCGCCATTTTGACACGGATCCGAAACACACTCGTCAATGACCGACTCACACTGAAGGCCGGTAAATCCAGGAAGACATCCGCAGCTGTAGAAGTCGACTGTCTCCAATTCGAGACCGGGTCCAATAAAGAGCACCTCGTTGCAGACGCCACCGTTGCTGCACGGCGACGAGTCGCACTCCTTGACAAGACTCTCGCACTGCAGTCCCGTGTAGCCGCGCGCACAGCTACACACATACAGGTCGGCTGCGTCGCCTTGGTGGCATGTCGCGCCGTTCACACAAGGGCTCGACTCGCACTCGTTGTCGTCCGTCTCACAGAGGGTGCCACTAAAACCAGCGATACAGGCACACTCGTACGAGGCAATACCGTCTAGGCAGGTGGCTCCATTGGAGCAGGGGCTCGAACCGCACTCGTCAATGTTCGTCTGGCACTGCGATCCAGTGTAACCATTTTTGCAGACGCACACGAAGCCGTCGACGACATCAAAGCAGGCGCCGTTCTCGCAGGGTGTCGAGGCGCACTCATTAACCGGTTGATCGCACAGAGTGCCGGTAAAGCCACTGGCACAGGTGCACAAGTAGTCGTTGAAGGCGTCCACGCAAGTGGCGCCGTTCAAGCAAGGAGTCGAGGCACACTCGTCGATCTCCACCTCGCACTGGGTGCTGGTGTAGCCCGTGGGACAAATGCACGAGTAGAAGTCGTTGGCGGGCATCGTTGGCGCGTAGACGGTTGCGTTGAACGAGAGACGTGGACGAAGGGCAAGCGCAACGCCCGGTGAGAGCGCACAGCCATTGGTACCGGTCGATGAGACACCATCGTTGGCAACCAGACTCACCAAATTGGTCGAGCCCACGTTGACCAGTTGTGCCTGGATCGCGTTGCTCACGCCAAACGCGACATTGTCAAAGCACATGTTGATTAGAAGATTGTCGACGCCGTTCCACTGGAAAGGCGCCTGGAAACTGAGCAGGAGCTTGCCCGACACAGGCGACACTTCCACATTGTTGACAAAGACCGAGGTGAAACTGGACGCCTCGAGTGCCTGACCGGGCGAGAACGCCACGCGTGTCGTGTGCTTGATGTTCACCGTAAAACTCGATGCAGTGCCCGGCTGGTCGACACCGCTACGCATCGACGTCTCCAGTTCCATTCCCCAGATGGCACCGGCAATCATTTTCGAGGGCAACTCACTGGCAAGGACAATCATTTGCTGACGCGATCGCAGTCCCAAAAATGTATTGAAACTGCTCACAGACGTGGGAAGTCCCTCGTCAATGTCCAGCAGCGCCAGTCCCGTCGCCAGTCCCGTTCCCTCCACACACGTTCCGTCATTGGCACACGGTGAGGAAGCACACTCATCAATGTTTGTTGAGCATGTCTCATCCGTGAATCCACTCACACACATGCACGTGTAGCCAGCAACCGCATCGTTGCATGTGCCACCATTAGCGCAAGGCGAAGAAGTGCACTAAAATAATAATAATAATACCATTAGTAACAAAAATACAAGAAAAAAAAGTAGAGAGAGAATTTATATTATTATTAAAATAAATAAATAAATAATTATTATTTATTATTATTAATAATAATAATTATTATAATTATGTTATTATTACTATTATTATTATTATGTTATTATTACTATTATTATTATTATGTTATTATTACTATTATTATTATGACGTTATTATTATTATTATTATGTTTTAAATGAATAAACTTTCTTACCTCGTCAATTTCGGACTCGCACTGAACGCCAGTAAAACCAGCGGAACAGGAGCAAGAGAAACCGCCGACAATGTCATTGCAGGAGTCGGCGTTGACGGAGCAAGGCGAAGAGGCACACTCGTTGGTCTCAGACGAACAAGTGGTACCAAAGAAGCCGGTGGCACAGGTGCACGTGAAGGAGGAGAGGCCGTCGGTGCAGGAGGCACCATTCACACACGGGTTCCCTGCACATTCGTCCGCACAGTTGTCTCCGGCGGCAATGTGTGCAGGACACTGGCATGTGTAACTGTTCACCTGGTCGACGCAGGTGGCGCCATTGAGGCACGGGGTCGAAGTACACTCGTCAATGTCCGTCTCGCACTGTAGACCCGTATAGCCGGCGGGGCAGTTGCACTGCCACGTGTCCACGCTCACCGACTGATCGCAGGTACCGCCGTTGACACAGGGCGCCGAAGCACACTCGTCAATGTCCGTCTCGCACAACAGACCGGTGTAACCGGCGAAACAGGTGCACGAGAAGAAGTTGGTGGCGGGAACGGAGGGCGCCACAGTGAGGGCAGTGACGCGCATAAGTGGACGTGTCGCGGCAAGCCCCGAAGCACTCGTCAGGGTGCAACCGTCGGCAGAGACCACCGTCGACGTCGCTACTGCAGCAAGGGTACCTGACGGAATCGATGCAATCGACACGTCAAATGTGAGAGGCGACAAGGGTGCACGGAAGCACAGATTGACCACCATTGTGTCAAGACCATTGTGCGCAAACGGTGTAGTAAACGTAAACAAGTTCCAGCCGCTCGTAATGGTGTGAGGCACTGCATCAAGCACATCGGTGGCGCCCGTCATGTCAATGAAGGCCGGACCCGTCTGAGCGGGTGCCAGGGTTGTCTCGGTCGTGTGCAACACGCTGATGGAGATAATGGCACTGACGGGCACAGCTGTCGTCAGGTGCAGTTCAATGCTGGACACATCACCGGCACGGACTTGTTTGAGATCCGATACGCGCACGAGTACCTGCACACGACCCGCAGTGTTCGCAGTAAACGGTAGCACACCGACAATCTCTGTCTCGGTCGCTTGTGCCACGGCCACCGTGTTGGAACCGGTGACGGCAAGCAAGCCCTCGACGCACGAGCCAAAGTTCTGACAGGGTGCCGAGAGACACTCGTCAATGTCCGTCTCGCAACGCACACCAGTGAAACCGGCGGGGCACTCGCACACATACAGGCCAGCGGTGCCCGACTCGGAGCATGTACCACTGTTGATACAGGGCGATGAGAGACACTCGTCAATCTCCGTGTCGCACTGCGTGCCGGTGTACCCCGCATTGCAGGTGCACTCAAAGCTGTTCACAAGATTGCCACATACACCCTGCTCGCAAGGGCTCGAGACACACTCGTCAATTTCCGTTTCGCATCGAACACCCGTGTAGCCAGGAAGACAGGTGCAGGCAAAGGCATCAGCCATGTTCACGCAGGGCGCACCATTGACACACGGCGACGACGCACACTCGTCGTCGTCGCCGTCGCAAAGCGTCCCGAAAAATCCGGCGGGACAACTGCAGGTGAAACCACCGACAGCGTCGGTGCATGTCGCTCCGTTGGAGCAGGGAGTGCCCGCACACTCGTCAATGTCTGTCTCGCAGTTTGCGCCCGTGTAACCTGCACCGCACGTGCATGAGAATGAGTTGAGATGGTCCACACAGGTGGCACCGTTGCGACAGGGTGTCGAGACACACTCGTCAACATCTGTCTCGCAACGGTCGCCCAGAGAGCCGGAGGGACAGCTGCACACAAAGGCACCAAAGCTCTGGAAGCAAACGCCGCCGCGTTGGCAGGGTGCGCTCGCACACTCATCAATGTCCGTCTCGCAGCGGTCGCCCGTGAAGCCAACGGGACAAGTGCACGTCAGCAAAGCAACCAAGTCGGTGCAGGTACCGCCGTTAGTGCAAGGAGCACTCGCACAGTCGTCAATGTCCGTCTGACAGCGACCGCCCACAAAGCCAATGGGGCATGAACACTCAAAAAGACCAAAGAGATTCACGCAAGTGCCGTCGTTGACACACGGGCTGCTCTGGCACTCGTCGAAATCGGCGTCACAGAGAGTGCCCGTGTAAGGTGCGGTACACGTACAGAAGAAGTTGTGGAGACCGTCTTCGACACAAGTACCCCCATTCTTGCACGGTGTCGACTCACACTCGTTCACGTCAACTTCGCACTGGAGTCCTGTCGAGCCGGCATTACAGGCGCACACATAGCCATTGTTGCCGTCGATGCATGTGCCGCCGTTGTGGCAGGGTGCCGAGGCACACTCGTCCACATTGGTCTCGCATGTATCACCCACAAAGCCGGTTGCACACGAACACCCATAGGTGTTGACAGCGTCAACACAAAGACCGCCGTTCTTGCACGGGGACGACGCACACTCGGACACACAGTTGTTTCCACCGCTCGCAATGCCAATAGGACAGCCGGTGCACACGTAGCTTTCAATGCCGTCCGTACAAGTGCCACCTGGGCCGCACGGGTTGGACGCACAATCGTCAATGTTGGTCTCGCAAGTGGTGCCGGTGTAGCCGGCGTCGCACGAGCACGAGAACGAATCCACAGTGACACCTTCGATACAGATGCCACCGTTGGCACAGGGTGCGCTATCACACTCGTTGATGTCACTCTCGCATGCGGTACCGGTGTACCCCGGCTTGCAGATGCACGAGAAAAAGTTGGGAATGGGCGTGGCGGCAACCACTCCCGAGATGCCCACACGCACGGAAGGACGAAACGTCGAAATGCCCGGGTTCAGATCACAGGCGGGGTCAGAGTTGCCGCCACCAACACCGGGCAAGGCAAACACACTGCGACCCGAAAATGTCGTCTCAGCACTGACCTTGGCCTGGATAGCGGAAGCGGTCGTCTGGCACAAATTAATGATGAGGTTGCTGGAACCGTCGTAGACAAAGGGTGTCGTGAAAGTGAAGGTGTTCCAGCCGGAGACGAGGACAAAGGCGGCGCCATCAAGGACCGTCGTAAAATCCGTGCCGGCGTCCATGCTCGAGAGCGACGAGGCTGCCGTGTGCTTGACGCTGATGGAAAGCGAGTCGACGGGACCCTGAATGTCAAAGGTCAAAAATTCGACGTTGAGCGCCAGCGACGAGATGGGGCCGCTGAGCTGATTGGCACCGGCGGCCGTGAGGAGATCTTGGCGCGAAAAGAAAATCTGTTGACGAGCTCGGGTGCCCTGGAACACATTGAGATTGGTAAAAGCGCTGGTAGAGGCGGGCAAGACACTGACGGTGACCGAGCCAGTGGTAGAGCCAATACCCTCAACACATGGGGCACCGTTGACACATGGAGAGGAGTCACACTCGTTGGTTTCCACTTCGCAGTTGTCACCATTAAATCCCATGGCGCACGTACACATGTATGAGTTGGGCATTGCGCCCTGAGCGCAAGTAGCACCATTGGCACACGGATTGCTGGTGCACTCGTCGACGTCGTTTGTGCACTGAGCGCCCGAAAAGCCGTCGGTACAGGCGCACGAGAAGCCATTGACCTGGTCGGTACAGGTAGCACCATTGGAGCAAGGCGATGAGGCACACTCATCGATATCCACGGTACAGGTAGTGCCGGTGAAGCCGGCGGGGCAGGCACAGGCAAACTGGTTGATCTGGTTGACACAAATACCACTGTTCTCGCAAGGTGCCGACGCACATTCGTCCACGTCCGTCTCGCAGTCGGTGCCGGTGAAACCGAGAACACATGTGCACACGTAAGCGTTGACCATGTCCGTACAGGTCGCGCCATTCTGGCAGGGTGACGAGTCACACTCGTTGGAGTCCGTCTCGCAACGAAGTCCCTCATACCCATTGACACATGCGCACGCATAAATGTCAACGCCGTCCACACAGGTGGCACCATTCGAACACGGCGATGAAGCACACTCGTCAATGTTCGTTTCGCAACGCAGACCCGTGAACCCAATCGGGCAGCTACAGAAGAACTGATCGACAGCGTCGAAGCAGGCACCGTTGTTGAGGCACGGCGTCGACACGCACTCGTTGAGATTCGACTCGCACGTTGTGCCGGTGAAGCCAGCAGCACAGCTGCAAGAAAAGCCATTGACAAGATCCTGACACACACCACTGTTAAGGCAGGGCACAGGAGCGCACTAGAATTGAAGAGGAGAAGGGAAAAAATAGTGAACAATAGTGAACAAAAAAAAACGTGTTTTTAATTACCTCGTTAATATCGGTGGAGCAGAGGTTGTCGGTGAAGCCGGCAGCGCAGTTGCACGAAAAGGAACCAGCCTGGTCGGTACATGCGGCACCATTTTGACAGGGACTCGAGCTGCACTCGTTGATTTCCGTCTCGCACAGGTCGCCGGTAAAAGCGATGCCACACGAGCAGACAAACTTGTTGAATTCGGTGCTGGACGAGGAGCACACACCGCTGTTTTGGCACGGCTGCGAGAGACACTCGTCAATATCCGATTCGCAATGGATTCCTGAGGTGCCCGGCAGACAGGAGCAGGTGAATCCACCGGGAATGTCGTTGCAGGAGCCGCCATTGGTGCACGGCGACGACACGCACTCGTTGCTGTCGGTGGCACATTCAGGTCCGAAGAAGCCCGAGGCACATGTGCAAATGTGTGCATCGACACCGTCCGAGCAGGTACCACCAAAGAGGCAGGGCGACGACAAACAATCGTCGTCACAGTTGACACCACCCGAGGCGAGATCACCGGGACATGTACATGTAAACGATTGTACACCATCGACACAGGTGGCACCCGTACCGCACGGGCTTCCCGTGCAATCGTCAAGATTCGTCTCGCACTGACCTCCCGTGAATCCACCTGCACACACACACTCCCAGTGGTCCACAGTAGATGCCTGAGAGCAAGTTGCACCGTTCATGCACGGCGACGAAGAGCACTACACAAAAAATTAAAAGAAACAAAATTATTATTAATATTATTATTATATTTTTATGAGGGAGAGTTACTTCGTCAACGTCAACTTCACATTGGGTGCCTGTGTAGCCAGTGGGACAAGTGCAGGAGAAGTAGTTGATGATAGGAGTTTGCGGGGAAAACTGAGTGACATCAAGACGGAGAACGGGTCGCTGAGTGGAGACAAAAGCGGGACCGAGTGTGCAGCCTGTGGTGCCAGTCGAGCTGAACGTGTTGGCGGCAACAGCCGAGCGAGCGCCCGACGTGACCGCTGTCGAGATGGTGTACTGCACCGAAGTGGACGTGGTGTCCATGCACACTTGAATGAGAATATTCTCGGAGACATCGTAATTGAAGTGCGTGTCAAAGACAAAGCGGTTCCACCCCGAGTTGATCATAACATTGTTGGCTACAAGCACTGTGATAAAAGCTGGCGATTCAAAGTCGCTCAGGGTCGACGACGACGTGTGCGCCATGCTAAAGAGCAGGGAATCAATGACGCCCGGCTGGTCCGACGGCGACGACTCAAAGAGCAGCTCAATGGCGGTCACAGGACCACTGAGTGCATCGGGAATGTCCGAGCGCAGCACAAGAATCTGCTGGCGTCCCGCCGTGCCCAAAAATGCATTGACGGGCGACGCTGACGACGAGAGTGTCTCGCGAATGAGCACCGCCGACGAGACCGTAGTTTGCAAGTCACCCTCGAGGCAGAGACCGCCATTTACACATGGGTTGGAGGAGCACTAAATTGAAACGGGATTAAAAAAAGAAAAGTGAGTTGATATTTTCTTTTATGTAGGTTTGGCTACCTCATCAATGTCGGTCTCACACTTGGTTCCAGTGTAGCCAGCGAGACATTCGCAAGAAAAAGCATTGAGCGTCGGTGTGGTACAGGTGGCTCCGTTCACACACGGATCACTGCTGCACTCGTCAATGTTGGACTCACACGAGATGCCGGTAAAACCCGCAACACACACACAGTCGTAGAGACCCGGTGTGGTGCTCTCGCTGCAGGTTCCGCCGTTCACACATGGATTGGAAAGACACTCGTCGACAAGCGACTCACAGCTGACACCGGTGTAACCGGATGGGCAAAAGCAGCCAAAGAAGTTCACGACAACGCCCTGACCAATTGCCTGCTCTTGAGTACAGGTGCCACCGTGCGAGCAAGGCGACGAAGCGCACTCGTCAACGTCCACGTTGCACTGAGCGCCGGTATAGCCTGCCAGACACGCGCAACTGAACATACCCACTCGGAGCTGTGAGCAGGGAGCGCCGTTTTCACAAGGAGACGAAGCACACTCGTCGACATCGTTGCCGCAATCAGCACCATCAAAACCAAGGACACAGTCACACGAGTAACCATTGACAAGGTCGTTGCAGGTGCCTCCGTTCAAGCACGGCGACGACTGACAATCGTCAATGTTGGTCGAACAGAGAGTGTCGGTGAAGCCAACAGTGCAAGTACACGTGAAGCCATTGACGGCGTCTAAGCACGCTCCATTCTGACAGGGACTCGAGGCGCACTACACACAATAAAATATTATAGTGTCATTCCCATGTTGGTTTTCAAAAAGTTGGAAGACAAAATTAGGTTGCTCACCTCATCATCGTTAACGCCACAAGAATCGCCAGAATAACCATCGACACAGGTGCACGAGTAGCTGTTGACCTCGTCGACGCAGGTGGCACCGTTCTCACAAGGAGCAGAAAGACACTAAAAGTAGAATGTGAAAGGGTTAGGGGCTGGTCAGAAGAAAAGGAACAAGAGACGCGCACTTACATCATCCACATTGCTCTCACACGTGTTTCCCACAAATCCTACAACGCAGGTACACTGGAATGCACCCAGCAGTTGAGTGCAAGTACCTCCGTTGATACAAGGGGTAGAGGCGCACTAAAAGAAAAACAGGAGTTGAAAAAAAATTTCCCCAAAAACTCTGCATTTGTTCACCTCGTCGATGTCTGATTCGCAAAAGACACCGGTGTAGCCAAGTGTGCAGGTACACTGGTGCATGTTTAGGAAGGGAGTTGAGCAGGAGCCCTGCTGGCAAGGTGAAGAGGCACACTCATCAATGTCAATCTGGCATTCGGCACCCGTGTAGCCGGAGACGCAGTCACACGTGTAGAAACCAGTGTTCTCGTTACATGTTCCACCATTGACACACGGTGTACTGGCGCACTCGACTGCATCTGTTTCGCAGAGGGTACCAATGAATCCTTCAGCGCACACGCACTCAAAGCCGCCCAGCAAATCAGTGCACGTTCCCGTGTTTTGGCACGGACTCGAGATACACTGCACAAACGAAAGGGATAAAGACAGAGAGAGGAGATAGAATGAATCAAGTGATAAAGAAAGAGAGAGAGGAGATAGAATGAAGCAAGTGATAAAGAAAGAGAGAGAGGGGATAGAATGAAGATAGAATGAATCAAGTAATAAAGAAAGAGAGAGGAGATAGAATGAATCAAGTGATAAAGAAAGAGAGAGAGGAGATAGAATGAAGCAAGTGATAAAGAAAGAGAGAGAGGAGATAGAATGAATCAAGTGATAAAGAAAGAGAGAGAGGAGATAGAATGAAGCAAATGGTAAAGAAAGAGAGAGGGGATATCAAGTGATAGAGCGAGAGAGAGGATGGAGGAAGAAACAAAGCAATATTAATACCATAACACTTTACAACAGACTGCCATTACCTCGTTGATATCGGTCTCACAATGAGTACCTGTGTACGCAGCGAGACACTGGCAAGTGTAGCCATCAACTGTGTCATGACACGTCGCAAAGTTCATACAAGGATTCGACGCACACTCGTTGACGGCACCGTCGCACACAACACCAGTGAATCCCGATGCACATGTACATGTATAGCCATTGACATTGTCGGTGCAAGTAGCGCCATTTGAGCAGGGACTCGATTCGCACTAAAATCATCCACAAAGAGAGGTGTTCAAACTTCAAAGTGAAAAAAACAAAACAAAATTTGGTAGCTTCCTACTTCGTCGATGTCAGTCTGGCACAACACATCGGTGTAACCAAACGTGCAGGTACACGAAAACCCATTGATAAGGTCAACACAAGTGGCGCCGTTCAGACAGGGAGCCGAGGCACACTCGTTGACGTCGATGGAACACTCGGTCCCAGAGAAGCCCAGAGCGCAAGCGCAAGTGTAGCCGTTAACGGCGTCGGTGCACGAGCCGCCATTTTGACATGGAGTTGAAAAGCACTAAGAGGGGGAAATTGGGAGATGTCAAATCAATCCATAAAATTAAACTGCTCCTGTCTTGTGTGTGTGTGTGTGTGTGTGTGTTTTTTTTTTTTTTTTTTTTTTTTTTTTTTTTTTTTTTCCAACCTGAATTGCTCGTTTTTGAAACTTCTTCTTTCCGTGCAGCAATACTGGGGTAGCATGGCGAATGGTCCGCAAGCGGCGCGTCAGGTAGGCGCGATACGCGGTGTAGTCGCCGTACTTGAGCTGAGAACGAGAAAGGCCATTTCAGAATGAGAAACATCTCCACGTCGCTCGCACTGCCCTCTCAACGGCTTACCCCACGCGCTTGCTGCGTCTCGTGCACCACATGCAGGAACTCGACATTGAGGAGGGGCTTCTCTGCCGGCTCGGGCGCAGTTGGCTGAGCCACGGTGGCACCTTCGACTTGCTGCTACACACCACGAACGCAATAGTCGTTAGCACGCATCACACGCACACACACACACATCCATCGTCAACGCGTTCAGTACCATATCGACGCTCAAGCAGAAAAAAATGATCAATCATCAGTGAAGAGTCAAGAGACGGACTCACTAGCAAATATCAACACAATAATAAATTTATTAATGATTACTCCTCGTATTGTAAGATGACTCGACTCACGACTCTCATTTTTAACTTTGGCCTTATTGCTTAAACCGATTCACAATTTCTCGTCCTCTCGCTCTTGCCTTCTCATTGTTTACATCTAGTACTCTATTGCTATTTGCGATGTCAACATCCAAGAACAACGCAGTTCGGCGCGAGAAATACGCTCTCGTCGTGGGACGAACAATTTACAACGCAACGCACGACGCACTGGACACGCTCAGAGGGGTCGCGGCGACGGTGCGAAACGTCGCGGTCGACCTGCACCGCAACGGATTCATGGTCGTCGTGGTCGCAGACACGCGCGTGGCGTTGGCACAGGGCGCCTTCGCCAATGCGACCGTCGAACAACAATACGTCGATGACAGCAGGCAAGCCAAGCGGGCCGGCAGCCTGCGGTGGATCTGTGGCGATGCCACACGAGCCAATGTCCGTGCTGCGTTGGCCGCGCTGGCCGCCATGGTGCCTGGGCACGTTGCAGCAACCGCAGACGAACTGATCATTTACATTGCGGCTCACGGTGTCGAGAACGCCTCTGACCGCTCGTACGGCGCCGCATTGGGCGAGTGCCGGTGCGTGCAGCAGACGACGGACGCGCACGGCAAGGTGACGGCGGTCTACGAGGGCGCGTACACGATGGAGCAGCTGCACGACGATTTGGGCGTCGACCAAGAAGAACAACGGTGGCGCAACACGCTCGTGGTGCTCGACACATGCCATTCGGGCGCTGCCTTTGACATGACACAGCCACAGGTTGTGTGCGCACGCCGTCGTGGCGTCGGAGAGACGCCCACCTTCCAAACAGCGTACCTGTCGGAGTCGTTTCATTGTCTTGCTGCCGCGCCGAGTCGATTTCCCGCGTTTAACGAAGACTCTGGGACGCTGCTGTACACGGCTTTGCGGCGCGCATGGCTGTCGCCTGGTGGTGACGGTGGCGCGTTTGGGCGCACGGGCGGCGAGGGGGCGGCGGAATGGGCTACGATCGGGTGTGTAGCGGACCGCGCCAACGCCGAGCTGACGGCAATTTTGGCAGCGGGCGCGAGCGATTTCTTGTTGCACCGACAGACTTGCGAACTCAGACGACTGCCATGGTGCACCAGCACGAATGTGGGAGAGTTTGTGGTGTTCAACAAGAACTACACGGAGCGGAACAAGCTGGCAATGGTCCCGTCGCCGCCAATGTGCTTTGCGGGACGCAAAGGTGAGCTGGCGGAGCTGCACAAGCGACTGATGAGTGATGGCCAGGCGATGATCGGTAACAACGTTGCTGTGCGTGCGGCAGGCGGGGTGGGGAAGAGTGCGATGGCGGCGGTGTACGCGACGGAGCACGTACACGAGTACACTTGGTTGTTGTGGGTGCGAGGCACGAATGCAGAGACGATGGTGGCGTCGTTTCGAGAGGCAGCGGCATACATTCCACTGCGTGGAGTGACGAGGAAGAGTAAAGATGAGAAGGTGGTGGCGGCGATGCGAGAGTGGCTGTCGCACGAGAAGGGATGGTTGATGGTGGTGGACGGGTGGGATGTGGTGACGAAGGAGATGGTGGCGCTGATGCCTTCGGGACAGACAGGCGGGAAGATGATTGTGACGACACGACTGCAGAGTGTGCGTGACTTTGGTGCGCTGTTTGGAGGCGGGGGCGGGGATGTGGCACTGTCGTTGGATGTGCTGGAGGAGGAGGATGCGGTGGGATATCTGCTGGAGCGACTACCAGAGAGGAAGGAGAAGGAGAGTGAGGGGTTGAGGAAGGTTGCTGTGGAGTTGGGGAGAATGCCGCTTGCGCTTGAGCTTGCGAGTGGGTATCTGGCGGAGATGGAAGGAGTGAGTGCGAGTGGGTATCTGAAGAGGCTGGGCGGCGACCGATTGACAACGTTGCGGGAGCGAACGGGAGATGGTCAGGTGGTAGATCGAGTCTTGGCGACGTATTGGCCAAGCATTGAACGAGCGATGGAGATTGGGGGAGAGGAGATGGTGAAGAAGATTGTGGGGGTGATGGGGATGGTGGAAGGGAGTGGGATTGAGGTGGATCTGCTGCGCGTGTTGGTAGTGGGGAAGAAGAGAGAAGAAGAGGAGGGAGCAGAGGAGGATGAGTTTGATGTGGCGCTTTTGTTTCTGTGTCGACTGTCTGTTTTGAAGAGGGGAGGGACACGCGTGAGTGTGCACGAGCTGGTGC
>CALSCP010002859.1:0-26306 GCA_943704425.1 Ministeria vibrans ATCC 50519
CCCAAAAAAAAAAAAAAAAAAAAAAAAAAAAAAGTATTCACTGGTTTTGTATGACTCGTCAGGTGCTCTACGATGCAATTCTCTCGGGCGACAAGAACCTTGCGCTGTTCTGCATTGCGGCGTCCCTGCCCCGCGATATTGCGTCACTTGACTCGCAGACGGGGCTTACGGCTCTCCATGCGGTGGCGCACAAGGGCGATATTGCTTGGGTGCAGCTCCTTCTTTGGGTAATGACATTGTCTTCCTTTCTCTCTTTTTTTTTCTTTCTTTCCTCTTTTTTTTCTCATTTTATTATTATTGTTATTATTTTTATCATTAGTATGGTGCCAATGTGGACCAGCGCTCCGACTCGCTTATGACTGCGTATGATATGGCAATGGAGGAAGGTCATCAGGCTATTGCCAATCTACTTGTGCGCAATGGGTACGTCGCAAGCACGACACCTAATGTCAAGTCGCCGTCCACGCGCAGTGCCAGCACCACTGGCAGCGCCCCCTCGACCCCTGCTTCTGTTTCTGCTCCTACCGCCACTTCGGCCACTAACCTGCCTGCGGCGCGTCTCGCGAGCGATGCGTCGCTCTCGCCCGTACTTGGTGACTCTGCATCAGCAGCGAAGCCACGTAATGTGCGCTACGCTCCCATCTTGGTCGACAATGCCGAGTCCTCGGTCAACCCTGCGCTTGCTTCTGCCACGACGACGCACGGCCTCTCAGAGTTTACCAGTGGACTTGAATTGAACGCGCACGACGACGACCGCCACCACACTAGCCGCCATGCGTCGGCCTTGGACCACAACCGCTCTCACTCTCCCACCTCCTCACTGGGCGCCGTAGCCACCGCAGCAAGACAGCGAAGTCAGCCCTCTTCGCCCACACCAGTCACATTATCAACAGCCTCATCATCCACTTCGAACCCCACCATAGTGCTTGACGACGACACGCCTATCTCTGTGTCCACGCACGAGGGTGTCGCCTCCCCTCCCTCGTCACCGCACACGCGTCTCTTGCAGACGCAGCTGTGAAATCACGCACTCCCTTGCCTAACTAAACTATGCCCAACAACAAAACGAAGAGAGAGCGACAAATCGAGAGAAAGAGAGAGAAAAAGAAAAGAGCGAATTCTAATACACATCACAAAAGTAAAATTGTAGCACACAACCTGAGACGAAACAGAATGATGAAGTAGTATTTACAAATTTATATTTGCAGACCCTCCCGATAAAGAGTGGATTGGATCGTGCAGAGAGGCTCAATGTCACAGTCGCGCGGCAACAGTCCATTGACAATCACCAGTTGAAATGCAAACTTTTTCATCTTCTTTTGTGACATAGTCTGACGGAGAAACTCAACTTGAGACGAAAGAGTCGTTGAAGGGTCAGACGTTATGAGTTTGGCCATTCGTATCGGTTTGTGTGACGGGTCAAGCACAATCAGTTTGCGTGTCACTTGAACATTGGCTCCGCGCTTGGGAATTATTTCCATTCCCGCTATCAGTCGACTGAGAAAGGATCAAAAAAGAGAGAGTGTGTGTAAGTGGTGCAGACAAAATCAAGCAAAAGAAAAACGACAATATGTCATCGCGTGATTGATACTACACACACACACACACACACACACACACACACACACACACACACACACACACTATATCTCCCTCCTTTCTCCCTTCGTTCTCTTTGTCTCTCACTTTGTTTCTTTCTGCCTCTCTCTCCCTCCTTTCTCGTTCTGTCTCTCATGCATTCGATTTTTTCTCCGTCTCACCTGTGCCCCTGATGCTGCATATAAATTGGAAAAGGCCGAGGTGTGACAGGCGCACCGGTGAGTGCGTCAAAAAAGTAACGCTCACACCAGTCATAGAGTGCCGAGTGGACACCCAGCTCATCGTGACCCACAAACTCGACAATGTGTGTGCGAATGCGCAGGTGTGTGAGAAGAGTGTATGCCTCGGGTGTACCAATGCGTGCCGCAGTGTTCACTATAGTCCCGCCTAACTCAGTAGGCCCATTCGGGTCAATCCCTACAACATTAAAATAACAAAGTTACTATCGAAAAAATCCACAACTAATCAGCGTAGCTGAAGACGACCCTCTCTCTCTCTTTCTCTCTCTCTCTATCACTTTGTATCTTTCTCCCTCCTCTCTCTCTCTCTATCACTTTGTATCTTTCTCTCTCCTCTCTCTCTCTATCACTTTGATTCTTCTCCCTCCCTCCTCTCTCTCTCTCTATCACTTTGTATCTTTCTCCCTCCTCTCTCTCTCTCTCTCTCTCTCTCTCTCTCTCTCTCTCTCTCTCTCTCTCCTCCTCCTCCTCCTCCTCCTCCTCTCTTCAGGCTTGTGATCACTCACCCTCGGCCCACCCCGCCTCAATGAGCCTCTGAAGCGTGACAATGTCCGGCACGCCCCGAACACATCCGCGCTCTTCAAGTCGGTCGCGCAGCCCATCGCTGCTCTGCCACAGCGACGAAAGCACCATTTGTAGGTTACAATAGCCACAACCCCATCCCCGATCACCAAAGCTACAAAAGCGATTGTCATTTTGTGCATGTATAGTGTCTTCTACTTTGTCGGCGATACAACGTACTCCGCTCCAAAATGGTCCGTGGGCCGTACAAGTGCGAATTTGACCAGCATTGTCTTCGCACGGAAGTAACTGTCGAGCCACTCGATAACGTGAGGTGTGCGGCTCTCTGGAAGAGCACGCTGGTCGCGCAGACTCACGTTCATCGCCTCAATCATCTCGTCGGCGCGACTCCCGTCCAAGCGAGCCGCTTGAACTGCACAAAGCGAGACAACCGTGAGACCACTCTACGCCGACACATTTCTGCGTATACCTTCGCGATGCACATTCAGAACGTACTGTTCTCGATACCCGGGGCGGCCCAGATGCCCGCGGTCGTCCCATTCCCACGGCTTCTCGTCTTGCGTTGCGCGTCGCTCGTCCGTCCGTCGACCCTGACGAAACTCACTCGCCAGCTGTCGCGCCACCTTCTCATCGTCGCTCACACTCGCCCCTGCAGTAGAACCACTGGCTTCCGTTCGACTGGGGCGCCACGCTGCATCGGACTCGGCGAGCTGTCGCGCCAGTGCGGCGTCCTCGTCGTGCGTCGATGACGACTGAGAGATCACAACAAAGAACGGACATATCAGCAAAAGAGAGAGAGATACGGCAAAGGGAGAAGACTACGTGTGTTAGCTGTCGAGCGAGCTCAGCGTCAGCCGCTTGCGTGTCCTGATCTAAACCAAATCGGATGTTGGGTTGAGTTTGAAATTTGACCCATTTTTCCCTCTTACTCAAAGATGCTTCAAACGTGTGCAGCTCAAGATGTTCGGCAAGCAGAGCAATATCGCTAAATGTGCTCCCGCACAAAGAACACGATTGCGATTCCATACGACGGAGTAGGAAAGTAAACGTGAAGGAAATAGTTTGGTTTGGTGTGTTTGTTTTGAACTGACTATGATTATGAATATCTGAATAAAGAGTAATAAAATGCTTAAACCATCACGGCAAAGTAACTCTTTAATTAATCGCGAAACGGCATTTATGACCCTCCGACGCGTGACAACTACTAATTTCTAATAGAGTGGGCCGGTGGGATGGGTGTCTGGGCGTCTGGGGGCTGTCGGAGAAGTGTTACCCCTCGCTTAGCCAAGAAAGCGGTTAATTGGACATTTTTGGTTTGATTCGCCCTGAATCTATGGACTATGGCTTCAGTAGGTGTACTGGGTGTCTGGGTCAAACGTCTGAACGACACCATATGATAACCAAATACTTCCGTACGTGATACAACCCATTTTTACATATAATAATACAGACAGGACTTCGACAGGACACCAAGAGGGGACAGTTATTGAAGCGCACTCAAGCGCTACAGTGCACGTATGCTAAAGGTATGGATCATCCATGAGAACAATGGGTCAATGGCAAGTCAGAGGTGCATGGCATTCATAGCCCAGTGAGGCAATCGTGTGTATTCCCCACCCAGCAAGGGCAGAGGGGGCTTACGGAGTATTCCTATGTGACCTTAAAAGGACTTGGAAAGTACAAACAAATGGGTGACTGTGTGTGGCCTTGACTCACTCAGACACTCTGAGGTACTCGCCCCTTCACCCGCTTGAGATGTTTGGGTTATGGGTGGAATCTGACTAATACTCTAAAAAAAAAAAAAAAAAAAAGTTTTACTCTTTTTCATCGCCATGAGCGAGCCGCGACCGCAATCTTCGGCCGCGGTCGCGCGAACGACTGATACGTTTACGAACCAAGTAGATGTGCCCGAAGCGAAAGGATCCCGCGCGAAAATGCCAATTTTTCTGAGCGAGTTTTTCTCGTTGCATGAAAACGGCAACGTTGGATGCAACTGGCCCGTGGCAGGCGGAAAGGCGTGCTGCTCGCCGGGGTTCGACGGGGAGAGTGTGAGTGAGCACTTCTACTTCCATCATCCGACAAGTCAGTACCGTCTTTGGTGTGTTTTGTGCGAGCGAAATGTCGACCCGACACAGCTCAAGCGCCATCTTGCCTCACGCCACTCTGGCGTGTTCACGCCTGCCGCTCTGGCCGCCGAGCCACACGGCGACAAGGGCTGGAAGACGATCTATTCCGACTGCGTGCGTGGGGTGCTGAAGAGGAAGAGAGCGCAAGAAGAAGCGGAAAAGGAAGAGGAAGAACTGGACGTTGTGGGCTACGACGAAGCCAACGCGCTGCGGGCTGAGGCGGAAATTGAGGCGGAAATTGAGAAGCTGTGGCATGGAGGAAGCGAAGAGGTGCCGTCTGGGTTTGATGAGTGGCTGCAGAGAGCACGGGCGGAGAAGAGACGCAGAGAAGAAGAAGAAGGGAGTGGAAGAGCGGACGACGCCGACAACGCCCCAATCGACACGCTCTTTGAAAAGGTCGGAAATGGGCGGTTCAAGTGCCGAGTGAAAAGAACGGTGACCGGGGAGGTGTGTGACACGGGCCCATTTGTAAAGAGCAAGGTGGCACAGCACTTTGGCGAGTACCATCCGCTGAGTGTGCACCGCGTCCGCTGTGCCCTCTGCGATGTGAACGTCAGCGCCACAAACAGTCTTTCAGCTCATCTGCGGACCAGACACGCTCGCCAATTCCCCACAACCGCCCGTGGGTCTGTATGGCGCAGTGACTACGCTGAGTGTGTGCGCGAGCGACTGTGTCTTGAGGGACTCAGTGCCAGAGCTATCGAAAAGGAACTCAAAATCCTCTGGGACCATCAGAAGGTCCCTCCCCAGTTCCACAGATGGGCTGTACAATAGAGTTTGTGTGCGTGTGGAGAGAGAAAGAGATAAGAGAGATAGAGAGATAGAGAGAGTCTGTATCATAATAACGGAAAGAGCTCTTTTTGATTCAGATCCCTAAGATCCCCAAAACAATATATTAATACTTTTTAGAGACTCTTACTACTTTTTAACGATTCTCTATAATTATATTTTTTTTCTTATTAGTATTGAGAAATTAATAATATTATAATACGTATTATTACATTCATTATTATTGATATTGTTTCGTTTGTCAAAGAAAAGTCCAAAGTACACCCAAAACAAACTCAAAAAAAACAGTCACATAAATTTTGAAATTTGAACTAAACCCCTGCATAGTTTATTACTTTTTTCCAGAACGAATAGACTTCTCGATGTGATCCCACATTTGATCGGGAACAGCTCGAAGCTGGTTAAACTCGCCGGCCATGGCAACGGACTCGCCGCCATCCAACGTTACAATCTCGCCCGTGCACCAACTCGCATAGTCGGACACGAGGTAGCTCGCCAGGTTGGCCAGCTCACGCGACTCTCCCAGACGCCCCACTGCGCTGTTGGCGAGCATTTGCTTGCGGAACTCCCCTGTGGGGTCCAGGCGCGAGAACGCCCCTTCCGTCTCAATCGGCCCCGGTGCAATCCCTACAAACCGCATTCCGTATCGAGCCCATTCCACAGCCAGTGACCTAAATAAATAATATAAAATTAATTGTATGAATTTATCGCGCGTGTGTGTCCTACTTGAGCATTGCTTCCACTCCTGCTTTGGCACACGCCGAGGGAACCACAAAGGCAGAACCAGTTCGAGCATACTATTTGTAATGGACATAGGTTTACATCCTGGGGCACACCTCTCTCTCACTGTCGTGTTTACATCCTGGGGCACACCCTCTCTCACACTGTCATGTTTACATCCTGGGGCACACCTCTCTCACACTGTCATGTTTACATCCTGAGGCACACCCTCTCTCTCACACACTGTCATGTTTACATCCTGGGGTACACCCTCTCTCTCACACACTGTCGTGTTTACCCTGGGGCACACCTCTCTCTCTCACTGTCATGTTTACATCCTGGGGGACACCCTCTCTCTCACACACTGTCATGTTTACATCCTGGGGCACACCTCTCTCTCTCTCACTGACTTTCTCGTACTGTCGTTGTGATGGAGAGAAACGTCGCTGGCTTCTTCTTCTCAATAAGACGACGACCCACGTCAAAGGTGACATTTGCAGTGCCCTGCAACACAATGTCAACGACCGTCTTGAATGCGTTCGGGGAGAGACGCTCTGTCGGCGAGATGAAGTTTCCAGCGGCGTTGTTGATCACAATGTCAGGCAGTCCCCACTCCGCTTCGAGCCTGTCCACTGCGTTCTTCACATCCTCGACACTGCGCACATCCGCCTGCAGTGCAAGCACCGGGTTGCCCGTGGCCGCTGAGACTTCCTCCGCTGACTTGCTGATCACATCGAGACGGCGCGACGAAATTGCCACCTTTCCGCCCAATTCAGAGATCATCTGAGCCATGGCCAGTCCAAGGCCAGTGCCTCCGCCAGTCACCAGCGCCACCTTGCCGTCAAACGTGCCCTTGGGCAGCAGTGGAGTCTACACGGAAAAAAAGTTCACGTGAATTGTTTCGATTCCCACACTGCCGCAGCCCGTCCGATTCCAGTAGAACGACCCCCTCCCCTCCGTACGGCAGCCGAGAGAGACCACGCCGTGTCCACAACAGCGAAACCCCCTCAAACGCAATTGTGTTTTGTGTACCGTCTTCGCCTGAAAGTTTGCGGCATGCGGCAACGGACTGACAAACCGTCGCCCGATGCGCGACGCCAATGAGGTCTGGAGGGTCGGGAGTGATCGAGAGAGCATAATAATTGAAAAATTAATCTGTTTGTCTTTTGAGTTTTGATCGTTTCATTTATTTATTAAATTCATTAATCATTAATTCATTATTGATTATTCATTATATTCATTGAATTGCTTCTGCTTTGATAGAATGGGAGGGTGCGCTAGCTCGCTGTGCGGACGCCCGTCGCACGAAGACCGGCTGCGATATGCCGATGCGAATCTACGAGAAGATTACGAATTTGAAGGACTCATGTCGGGCCCTCGTAAGCGCCTTGCTCAACTCCCTTCGCTCTGTGCTTCTCTCTTGCTCTCACTTTACTCCCTGGAACACTCGCCAAGTTTTTTTTTTCGTTTTTTTTGTGATTTTGAACTTTTTTTTTTCTGTGTCTCTCTCTCTCGTTTGTCTGTCTGTGGTGCAGTTGACGGCCTTGACGACTACGACGAGTCGGAATTACACCTAGCCTCGGCCAGTTCGCAGCGGGCTGTCGACCCCGAGGAGATTAAGCGGATTACCAAAAGCAAAATTGAGCAAATCGTCGAAGAGCAAATGCGACGCGACGAAGAAATGGACCGAAAACTGCGAGGTAGAGAGCGATAGAGAGAGTGTGTGTGTGCTGTCGAATAAGGGAGGGTGTTGGGCTGACGGTATGCGGCGTAGCGCAAGACGAGGCGCTGCGGCTGGAGGAAGAGGCGGTGGTCGAGGCAAAGCGACGGGCGGCACTGCGTCATCAGGCGGGGATGTCCTCCGATGTCAACAACAACAACAGCAGCAGCAGCGCAGCAGGCAGCAGCAGCGCCGGTGGTGGTGGTGTTGGTGGTGGTGGTGGTGGTGGTGGTGGTGGTGGTGGCGCCGCCCCCGGTGACGACATTGTCAGCGCCGACCTGCGCCGCTGGCTTGAGAGCGACACGCTGGCGTTTGACACGCCCAGCAGCGACGTCAACGGCCCCGAAACACCCGCACGAAAACGCAGTTAAACCAAATCATTATACCACCCGTGTTGAAAACTATCTTCTTAACACATACCAGTAGTGACCCCAGCAGAAGCAGCGGCGGCAGCTGTCGCGGCGACGCGCACCCCCGAACCCAACAGCGACGACGCACACGCGCCACGCCCTGCCCTCTCGTCAGCACTCCTCGAGACGGAAGAAGAGGACTTTGAGGCGTTTCTGGAATCCGTCAAACTCAGCTCGCTGGCTCCATCGACCACCACGACGCCGTCCAAGCCCGCTGCCACTCAAGAAGAGTCCCTGAGCGATGCTGTGCGCGTGGCCGTCGATGGCGATGGTACACTGCCCATTCCTAACGAACTCAAAGCCGCAATGCGCTCCATCAAAGATACCCCAAAACTTGTTCTTGATGACAGTTGACTCATGACTCTCGCGTTTTATTTGTTGTGTTTGTTTTGTTTCTTGTCAGTGTTGTTGGTGATTGTGTCGTGTATAATAGAACCATCTTGTTTTTTTTACAATTTTGTGGTTGAGACACTATTGTTGAGTGAAGAAACGCGCAAAGGAACGACGAATGGGCTGATTAGGAGAGAGAGGCACAATGGGAATGGGAGTGGGGGAGCCTGAGCGAATGGCAGTAATGCACAGCTGAAGATGAGAGTCGATGGAACAGTCAATGCGGACAGAGTCGCTAGGGTTAGGGTTCTCATTGAAGTTAGGATTGCGGCGCATTAGGTGCACTGTGCGTGGCCACTGTTGCGAGTGCGCCAATGTCCGGTGTGCCACTGTATACCCTTCCGCTTCTCCTTCAGCAACTGCCAAATCAATCTGCAATGCAAACCATTCATTAATAACAATCACATTTCAGAATGCGAATACAAACCTGATTCTCCGCAATCACATGATTCAACATCAAAGGGATTTCCTTCTCATAGTCCACAAACGGTTTCATCACAAGTCCTAAAATTCCACACACAAGCAAAAAAAAAAATCACTTTCTCTCCTTCGCACTTTTCTTTTTCAGATTTTCTACCGGAAGTTTGATCAGTGATGGAAAGAGCCAGATCAGACTGACTGAGCGAAAGAGTAACCAAGCGATTAGGAAATCGCAAAGTGGAATGCTTTGGAGTGATATTGAGAGTGAGAGTGAAGCTGTGTGGGACTTTTTGGTGTGCGCTGAGACTCTTTTTGTGCGTGTTGTCCTTTGAGCGATTGACTTGTGCTTCTTTTTTCTGTCGTTGAGTGCCTGATTCGGTCTGTGACTGAGCTTGTGCTTCCGTCTTGTGTAGTTTGTAAGTGGTTTTGCGGTCTTTTTCGTCTGAGGCGGTCGATTGTGGGTCGTTGATGAGTGCTGTTTTGTAGTGGGTTTCAGACGACACAAAAATGACAATCGGATCACTAAAAGAAAAAGAATGTGTAAGATAATAGCCAGGGCAATGAGTGGCAGTTACGATTGAGAGAGAATAAAACGATCGAGTGAGACCCAAATGCGCTCAATTGAACTGAGATGAGACGCACAACTCAGAATGTGAGACAGAAGAAACTGTTCGCGTTTTGTTGGAAGTCTAAAAACAAATGAGGTTAGTGTGCAGTGTGTTTGTTTGCTTGTGGCTCGTTTGTTTGATACTGTGCTTTAAAGTCAAATTCAGTCCATTCTTTCCATTGCTGAGAATGGACAAAACGGAGAGCGGAAAAGGCTGAGCGTTCGAGAGAGGCTGAGCGCAATTGAGTGAGTGTGGAGAGCGTGGAGTTGGACGGAGAGAGAGAAATAGGGGAGAGTCTGATTGAGAGGGAGTGAGAGTGAGAGAGAGGGGAGAGAATGAGAGAGGAGGAGACACGCGAGGAGTTGAAGTGGGAGGAGAGGAAGGCGGCGCGACTGAGTTGGGTGTGGAGATGGGAGGTGAGGAGAGCGTGCTGGGCGGTAGCAATAGACTGGTCGAGGGGCGAGGAGGGGGTGAGGGTGAGAAGTGTGTGGAGGAGCGAGAGAGGAGGTGAGGAGCGCAAGTCGTTGTGTTGCGTGGGGGAGGTTGTGTCTTGGGGAGAGATGAAGCATAGGTGGAGTGATTGCGCTTGTTGGAGTTTATCTGGGAGTTCGACGCGAAGGCCGCCTGGCTGGCCTGGTTCGCTGACAACCAGAGGGAAGTCGCAGGGCTCGAGGCATTGGATGGCGCCCGCGGTGCGACGGTAGCCAATGTCGACGAGAAGCGTTCCTTGGCGGTCGCGTTGCAGCTGCCAGCGGCTCAGCAGACGCGCCAGCTCCTCTTCGTGATCGCTCGATGTGACCACAGAGCGTTCGAGGGAGGCCGTGGCGCTCGTGAGGTAGGCGATGGCGTCCTGGAGCGACTGCAGATGGGCCGCATAGTGTGCAGGCACATTGGGTTTGGCTGGAAGATCGGCGCGGACAAGCTTGGGCGCGAGAAACGTCTTGTGGTGCAACAGCTGAAGGACGCGATGGGCAACGGCAACCTCGTGCCGAGCGTGGTGCACAAGCGAGGCTGGATCGTCGGTGGGAGCGGGGCCGTCGTCGCCGCTGCCCTCCCGCGCCTTGTCGTCGTCTTTCTCGTCGTCTTCCTGTGCAGATCCCGTCGCCATGCGCATCACAGAGCGCACGTCGATCTCACGCACCTTGTGAAACATCTCCGTGGTGGTGGATGGCGTCCTGAGCATTGTGAGTGTCACTTAAAATGTCGAAGAAAAACGTTTTCATACTCGACATATTCGCGCTCAAGCGTCGCTGCCGACAGAGACCCCGCCACTGCCGCATTCGAGGCATTGTACAGGCGTATTCTCTTAGCAGCCGGTGGCTCTACTGCAACTGAAGGTTCCATCAAAAAATTGTGAAATTGATAAAAAATGAGTATGAGTTTCACTATTAAATTAATTCACAATCATCACAATTTTCTTACGTGTACTCCGTGATGGAGTACTCCGTTTTGTACACACAACAAATGACGAAGAAGCACAAGTCGTTTCACGATGGCAGAGCAGTGTATTCATAAAAAAAACAAAAAAAAACTCGTTTCAAACTCGCTTGCGACAACAAAACCTTTCGCCCTGGCCGTCTCTTCTCAGGATCGACACGACCGGCCGTTTCACACTGTTCAATGACAACAACACACTGCTCACGTCGACCATGGTCAACCCATCGCTTGTCGCTGTCGGCGAAGAGATTGAACTGGAGCGCTTCATTGTCCAGATCGACGCGGTGCGCGCCAACGGCAGCGAACCGCCGTCGACAACGGTCACACGTACCCTTTCCGCCCCAGCGCCAACCCAGCCTCGTCGAGCGGGTTTGCCGCGAGCAGGTCTCGCTGGAGCTCCCGCCATAGCTCGCAAGGCCATTCCGTCCTCCTCGTCGACTTCTTGTGCTCTGTCCTCGCCACCCACGTCCGCGTCTCAGCCTGCTGCGACAGGTCGAAGTGCCGCTGAGATCCTTGCGCTACTAGGTGGCGGTGCTCCGCGCGCTCCGTCTCACACTGCAACAGCTTCAGCACCATTGCCTGCACCTTTCTCAACTGCACCTGTACATAGCCAACGTGTCGAGCGCACTGCACCGCCCCCCTCCCACCTTGCCTCAAGAATTCTCGCTGATATGCCCACTTTTCGTCAGGTCTCAGCCGCACCTGCAGTCGCATCTGTTCGAGCGCCATCTTCGGCCATCAGCACGACGACGTCAAGTTCATTTCATCCACCCGCCTCTAACAACAGCACTTCCACTACCACCAGCGCCGCCTCGTCCCTTTCCTTCTCCTCCTCTTCCTCCTCTTCCTCCTCCTCCTCCTCTTTCCGGGCCCTTCCACGAACCGCTGCTCCACCCCCTTCCGAGCTTACCTTTCCCTCTACCGATGCCATTGCACAATGCGACGGTGCTCGTCGCAAGGCGACCATTGGCACATCCTTTGACTCGTTTGGTGCTTACCAACGCTCCCTGACGCGCGCTCTCCACGAACAGGTAAATGTGAACCTCTTCGAGACGGCCGCTCGCTACCACGATGCGCTGGCGCGTCTTGATACTTCGGCCTGCTCATTTGCCGTGAGTCGCCGTGGCGCCGCCGGCAAGAAATACACCAAGGAGTCGACAGAGGACGCCAACGCACCCCACTGCAAGCACGGCGCCACCAAGCTGCTCGTCGTCAAGAAACCCGGTGCCAATCAGGGTCGCATGTTCTATAAGTGTCCCGAGCGAGAGCAATCCAAGGCCTGCAACTTCTTCAAGTGGGCCGACGAGGTTGCGGCGAGCTCGACTTTGTCCACCACTGCGCCTGGTCGTGTCGCCATTGCCACTCCGAGTGCTCTCGAACAAGTGATGAAAAGCTCCAACCTCTACCTCTATTGCGCCTGCTCACTCACTCCCCACCGTCGTCCCTCCTACATGAAAAACGCTTCGTCGTATTCCTCCACCTACGACATTGCGCTGTCGTACCGTGAACCATCGTCGGCATACGCACGCGACGACCTCTGGGTGGTCAGCACCTCTGTCTCCTTTGACCGATGTCTCTTGGCGCGCAGCTCGTTCTTTGGACCTAGCAGTGATGGTGTGGTGGAACTTACGCCCATCAGTGGTGCCTGGTCGGCCGTGGTGCACGCAGCGCCGAGCGCCGAAGCGACCGTGTTTGCGCTGCATCTGCGCGAGACAAGCTCCGAGTTTATTTGCATCGACACAGTCGAGCGTCACCTCTCGTGTGACCTACCCGTCCTGCCACACTTGCTCACGCGCGACGGAGTTTCGCTGCATTCGCGCCAATACACCGGTCGACTTGATGTCACACATGTGTCGCTCGATGAGTACGCCACGGTCGCCATCGAAAAGCACCACCTCAACGAAGATCAGACACTTGCCTTGCGCGAGTGCGCCTCCATGCTTGCCTTCAATGGTATTCTGCGCAACAATCATGCCCTGGTGAGCGAATCGCAGCGTCCCTCTTCGCCACTTCTTCTTGTTCACGGTGTCTTTGGCGCGGGCAAAAGCTACTGGCTCTCCGTTGCCATCACCATGATGTGTCAGGTGCTCGAAGAGAGCGGCAGTCATGACAAAATCTTGCTCGCCTCCACCACCAACGTTGCCGTGGACCGCGTTCTTGCAGGTCTGCTTGAACTTGGCTTTGATAACTTTGTGCGTGTGGGCTCTGTGCGCAAAATTGCCAAAAAGGTTCTGCCCTACTCGGTCCACGCAAGCTCCAGCGACAAACAAGATTTGGCCGATCTTCGCAAAATGCTTGCTGACGAGTCGCTCGCTGTGAACGAGAAAGGTTGTGTGAAGCGTGCCATTCAAGCAATGCAGGTGAAACAAAGACCGACAAAACAAAGCAGTCCATAATAATAATAATAGTATTATTTATATTATTATTATGATTAATATTACTATTAATAATTATTATTATTATTAATTTTTATTATTATAAAATATAATTATTTATTTTCTTTTTTTGTTGTTTTCTTGACGTAGCGCGGCAATCGACTGGATCGTCTTCAGGCTGCACGCGTTGTGGGCGCCACGACGGCTGCCGCTCATTTTCCTTGTCTTGACGGTTTTCATTTTGCCATTGTTTTGCTCGATGAGTGCTCTCAGGTCTGGACGCTATTCAACTTTACATGTTTATTATTTAATTTATTATTGTTGTTAACTTTTGTTGTGTTTTTGTGGTTTAGATGACTGAACCGGCGGCACTTCAGGCAATCGCACGTTTTTCGACGCAGCGATTGGTGCTGGTGGGCGACCCAAAGCAGCTGTCGCCGACCATCACGGGGCCTGAGCCAGAGCACATGAACGGACTGGAACAGACTATGTTCGATCGACTGTGTGCGATGGGCGTGGAACCTCTCATGTTGGGCATTCAGTATCGCATGCATCCGCGTCTCTCGGCTATTTGCAATGAGCTTTTCTACGAGGGTCGTCTGCGCGATGGTGTGTCCGCCGAAGATCGTCCTCCGTTGCACGCTGACTTGCCGACGCTGCGTTTCTTTGACGTGGTCAATGGACAAGAGCGACGCACGCCCGACGGGAGTTTCGACAATGCGCGTGAGGTGGATGTCGTCTGTGAGATTGTCGGCTGGCTCGCGGAGCGTAAGGTGTCGCCTGCCGACATTGGCGTTGTGTGCCTGTACAAGGCTCAGGCACTCGCGGTGTCGGATGCGTTGCGACAGGGTCGAGCTGGCGAGGCACTGCCGGTGTCGTCGACTGCGGCCATACTTGTGTCGACAGTCGATGCGTTTCAGGGAGGCGAGCGAGAGGTGATCCTGTTGACATGTGTACGCTCTGCGCACGTTGGCTTTGTCGACTCGAGCAAACGCACCAATGTGGCGCTGTCACGTGCCAAGCGGCACCTGTTCATTGTGGGCCACGGGTCGATGCTTGGTGGGAACGCCACATGGCGCACCGTCATCGAGCATTGTCGTAGTGCACCCCGCGGCTACATTACCGGCCACAATTTTGTCGAGCAGCAGCGCTACGAGAAGGCGATGCGTCTTGAGCAAGGTACACTTGTGGACCACGAGGCGGACTGTGACAACGACGATGAGGCTGGTGAGGAGGGAGAGGAAGAGGAAGCACTGGAGCGACTGGATCGAGAGCGAGGGGCGCGTGAAGAGCGTGAGAGTCGCGGCATTGACATTACCATGTCGGATGGTGAGGGTGCTGCCGAGGCAGAGGAGCACGAGCTTAATGAGCGTCACAACAGTTTAGGAAGCTTTATTGTGGAGGATGGTGAGGAGGAACAAGAAGAAAAACAAGAAGAACCAGAAGAAGAAGAAAGGGTGCGCGGGAAGCGACGACGCTCGCGCGAAAATCACATAGGGAATTGCACAAGTGATAGTGAGGAGGAGGGAGGTACAGATGATGATGGTGATGATGATGATGATGGTGATGGTGATGATGATGATGGCATGAGTTTTATCAGAAAACGGCGCAAGCACAAGCGTCCTCGTCGTGTGCTGAGTGACGCTTCAATGGGAGAGCTGAAGCCACAACGGAAGAGCCGACTTAAGGTGGTGGTGTCCAGCGATGAAGATGAGGAGAAGGCGTCGATGGCGCTGACGCCACAGTCGAGGAAGCGTTGGTTGAGGGAAGCATTGGGCAATGCTTCGAATGGTGACGATGATGAAGATGGCGATGATGATGATGATAATGATGATGATTTGCGCGCGAGTGTCTTTTGTTCAAATAAATAGAAGAATTTATTCATGATACAGTCACCAGATCTACAACAAAAGCACAAGTGCAATCTTTATTCAATATCCAGTGAGCTAGTTGCAATGGTGTAGTTCAAATTAAACTTTTCACTTCATTTATTATCATAAATAATTTAATTAATTGTTTGTTTGTTGTGTTGTGTTTGTGATTGATAAAAATTAATAATATAATCTTCACCTCAATTATTTTTTCTTTTTCGCCTCTTCGTTGCTCCTTTATCGACTTCTTTGTTCTCCTTATCATGTGCAAAGATTGCCTGAGATCAAGAATGCCAGACAGAGTATGTTGCCACTCAACCGTGTTTTACACCCTTTCCCTCTTCATGCGCTCTTTAGGGCTCCCTCTGTGTCGATTCCGGCGCGTATGTCCTAAACTACAAAGGCTGTGCGGAATGTCAGTCTGTCGAACTCAAACAGGTGACGACAGTTTCAGTTTTTGTCCAACTCACTCTGTCTTTGTCGTTGCGCCTGCCGTAGGATGCGAGAAAGGAGGAGACAGACGAGGATGGCGAGGAGACGATCACTTACACCCGTACGGCGCACCGCACGCGACACAATCCGTCTCAACAAGTCAACGTCTCACTCTCATATTGTGTGTTGTATTATTGTGTGTGTGTTAGACAAGTGTGCCTCTTGTGATCACACCGTTGCCCGTCACTCACACACTTTCAGTGTCGAGGATGCCTATCAGACGTACAGCATGGAGTGCATGCTCTGTGGCCATGGCGATGACCAGCGCAGTGTTATGCCATACGATCCAGCCAAAGCGCGAAGAGGAATCTTCTAATGTATATAATATGCACTAACAAAATTAATTATACTATAATTATTGTCTTTTTTTGACACTCTTTATGAATTTCTTTTCTTATTATTTTGGCGTTGTTGTTATTGTTGACTAATCTGTCCCGAAGCATCAACACTATCCTCTTCTTTGTCGCCACATCTCGTCCATCCGCACTTCGAGTGCACCACTCGACAGCACATTGCTGAGCAGTGCGTCGTGTCCACATTCCTAATACCCCGCTCTCCCTGCTGCAGCTCCACATCTGTCTGCACCGGCGCCAGACCTCGCACAGCAAAATGAGTGTAGCGGCGTTCGACTCGCGCTTGAGACGCACCCCATTGACACACAAAGAAAAAGGAAGAGCAAAAGCTAAAACTAACGTGTACTTATTAATTAAGAAGAGGATCAAGTGACGACAAATGGTGGCGGGAGCTTGTTCTGCCACGCGCAACGAGATACACCAGAGCAGAGACACATACAATGGCAATGAGAGACGTGACAATGAGACCCGCTTGAAGAGAGTGCACCATTTTGTCGTTGTGCTGTTCGGTGATGGGTTGGTTGTCGAGGACAAATTCAGTGATGGCATTGAGGACTTCCGGAACGACGTGGACGGAAGAGCCATCAAGATAACGCGTCTGAATAAGAAAGTGTTGTCATTCATTTCGCATGTTATTCTCATAGGGGAGGGGAAGTTAAGGAAGTTACTAGGCGGGTTATATCATTTGGGTTAGGGTTACCATCATGTGAGTGAGATTTGCAAACACGTTAGTCTCAACACTGTTAATAGGACCGGGAGTGCCAGTCACATACGGAAGAGTATCACTCAAATTAGTTTGAAGAGTGTTCTACAAACAAAACGTAAAATCAGACAGATAATTATATTAACTGAACTTACGAGCAAAGGACCAAACGCACTTGGAGGAATAAGCAGGTCAGTCCACGAATTCACAGTCAAAATGGAACCAGATACGTTTGACAAAAGCGCTCTTTGATACAACGGGTCTCCTAAGAATACGATGAAAATAACGTCATAATTATTATGAATAATATAATAATACGACACGATGTGTTTATCATTCTTATCAGAATACGTTCGTTGCGATTTGGATCGGACAATTCATAGTATTCTTCTTGTTTTGTGCTTTTTGCGTTTACCCAATTCAATTTGAGAAGCACTAAATTTAGCAAATTGACAGATTCCAAGAGAATAACCCAAATTACACTCCAAGAGACACTCATGAGTGTTATTTCCACTCTGACATATTCCACTTCCTAAACACAATGATATAATAGTAATATTTATGTGTTATTTTTTGAGAATGTAAAAGACGAAGTGAGCAGGATATTGAGTCGTTGTGTTGTTCGGAATAGAATACTGATTCGATTTTTAAGGGAAAGAGAACTTTACCGCAATTTGAGGGACATATAGTGCGATTGAGTCTTTGATCAAAAGCGCCAAGCGGACAAATTATGGATTGAGTGGAGTCGGGTGAGATTGTGCCGTCGCGTAAGAGATTATACTGAGGGACCTACAGAGAGACGAGACGGGAGAGAGACACAAGATCGTTTCAGTGAGAGTTTGTGTGAATTGATTGAGTGAGATTGATTGAGTAAGAATGGCTGAGCTGAAAAGAGATAGGACAAGAGAGTGACACAAGATCGTTTCAGTGAGAGTTTGTGAGAATTGATTGAGAATGATTGTGAGAGAGTGGATATTGAGATTGATTGCAAGTATTGTATACAGTTGGTTTGGACCAACTTTGAAACTAATAATAAAAATCTCATTTATCGTTTTGATTCTTTCTCGTTTTTTGTTCGTCTGTTGGAGGGGGTAAAACATAAACTCTTACGGCATTGTGAATAGTGCACTGATAGGAAGAAATTGTGCCTTGCAACTGAATGATATTCTGTGAGCGCATAGGACTGTCGGGCTGCGCAGACCAATAGGCCAACTGATCTTCAAAGAGAGGTAATTGGCGTTGAGATTGAACTTGAAGGATCTCATCGTCATTAAGTCCGTAGCCCATGAGAAGCGCCATTCGCGAGACAATCTGCGTGTGTGTGGAGGCGACCAGCGGGGCAATGTGGGTGCCCTGCGAATGCCCGATGACTGTGAGTGAGGAGGCGTGTGTGTAGAGCTGGTCGGCAAGGAACTCGAGCGATGTGCTTGCGTCGCTGGGTGGCGTCAGAGAGGATTAGGGTAAGGGTTAGGGTTAGGGAAAGAAAGCAAGAACAAAGTGTACACAAACCTGGCAAAATCGAAAACATTCAGTTCTTGAAGAATCACGCAGTTCGTTGTGACGTTCCGGTTGCAGTATTGGTAGGTACAGCCATGAAGGGATCCACAGGAGCGCTTGTCGTAGACAAGAACGGCCATGTCTGCCTGTGAGAAGCGGACACAGATCACCGACACACACCGCCAACTGCTCGCACTGTACCTTTGTCGCCAGCTGCACAGCAATGTCGCGCAGCGGCTCAAGCGGCCCGTCTGTTTCCCAGCGGTTGTTAGGGCCACTTCCGGAGATGAGCACTGCGCCGTAAAAGGGCCCATTGCCTGTAGAGTGGAGGAATGAGAAGGGTGCGTTGACGACACGCGATGGTTGCGCACCTTTGGGCTTGACGACAGTGCCATGCAGCGTGATTTGGCCACTGTCGACGACAGACGACTGGTAGCTGACATTCACAAACTCAATGTCGGCCAGGGTCGCCAGAGGGGTGCACGCAACAATGAGCGCAACGACACAAGCAAACATTTCGGAAGAATTTTGATTGGGTTTTGATTCGAGTCATTACTCATTGTTTGAATATACAATAAAACATGACAATTAACAGTCAACTGCCCGTTGCTCCTTTTACTCCTCTGCGCTAAAATGATTTAGATGAGTGACAGCTGACAATTGTGAACTGACAAGTACTTGACTCGCTTAAGAGTCGGCAGTCTATTAGTTACAAATTTATAATAATAATAATTAACACCACGTCAACTTGTGTCAAATACTCTCAAATTTACTTGGTGAATTCTTGCTCCATCGGTGTGCGTGTGTGTGTGTTTAAGAACTGCAGAGTAAAGTGCTCTCCTTGGCGTTGGCAGGGGGTTCGTAATTCTGAAACAAACTGAAAATGACTGCGATTCTCGTTGAACTTCTCGAACGAATCGACGCAACGTCTGATCCAACGGCACTGAGCGTGTATGGCGAACTCGAATATGCGTACGAAAAGGCACGGCAACTTAACGCGGAGTCGGCGACGAGCACAGACGCTCTTGAGGCCTTTGCGCAAGGTTGCGTTCGATTTGAAATTGTTCAAATTGCGTCGGAGCTTCTGGACGCCTCCACTGCCGCACTGTGCGACGCCAGTGTCGGGCTGATGCGCCTCATCGCCTCTATTTTGAGCTACACGACGCCTGAACTCAGCACGGGCGAGGCCGAGCAGGCGCTCGTGGACAGCGCACTTGCGTTCACAGCCCGTCTTCTGGCCGCACACGACCTCCCTCGTCTGACGGGCGCCTTGCGCGAACTCGGTCGTGCCGCCGCCGCGCGTCCAGCTCTTAACATACCCCAACTCATCTTTCGCACACACACTCTCCTTGCACTCTTTGGCGACGACGACGAGGACGAAACAGGCGCATTTCCTATTGCAACCCTCAACTTTGTCTATGTCGTGCTTGCAAGCGCCGCTGTGAACACCAACAGCGCCAAAGCAACTGCACGTCAATTTGCAGCCAATGAAGCGCTTCTGGACGAGATTGTCCTGCGCATTGCTCTTGACGACCGGAACACGGCAGCATCCGCCTGTGCGTGTCTCTACGAAGCATGCGAGCACTTTCCTCCACTGCGCACTCAGCTTCTCGATCACTACACGGGCCTGGCTGGCGAGGCAGCACGCTGGAGCGCACTCGGCGTCGACGAAGCACGCAACCTCCACGCACACCTGCGACTCAGCAGCAGTACAGTCAACAAAGCGAAGGACGTGATCCCTCCCACAACTGCAACGGATCAGTCTCACCTAGCAGCAGTTACCCTCCAGTCCGCCTGGCGTCGTCGCATCGCCCAACGCTCCGCCTCAACACGCCTCACCAACATCGTCCGAGTTCAGCGTCTTGTCAAGCAACGATTCCACCAGCGCATCCAACAGCGTCGCCGCGACCGCCACACTCGCGACCACAACACAGCGCAAGCACAGGCACAATTCCAACGATTCCTCCACTCGTGCGAACAGGAAATGGCACTGCTGCGTGCACTCCCACCCTCTCGCATGCATCAGTACACTGCGATGCGTCGAGTGCGTGCTGCAGTGCGCATTCAAAGCGTGTGGCGCGCACACAGAGTACGAACAACCGTCTCTTTGTGTGCCGATAAGGTGCGTCGCAAGCGCGAAGCGGACGCCGCAACACTCATTCAGCGGTTTTGGCGCCACTACAAGCGGATGCGACAATGCGAGCAACTTCACGAGAGTGAGAGACCAGGACTGTGGTCACGTCACACTGTTGAGAGTGTACTCTCCAGTGTGTCAAGTGGTGCTCGCGCAGTGACCGCGACGGAGGAGAAGGCGGTGGACTTGCTTGCACTGTTTGCGCATTATGAGCAGAGTGTGTTGGGAAGATCGAGTGGAGTGAAACGGATTGAAGGATTGGCGAGGATGGTGCGCGCACAAGTATCGGAGTTGCAACGTGTGCGCGACGACCATGAGGAAGTGGTGCAGCATTTGCATTGCACTGCGGCTGAACGGGCGTGTGCCGCAAGGCATCATGAGCGTGAGATGGCGCTTGTGACGGGGTCGGGGGTGTGGTGGGAAGATCTTAAAGGATTGGCAAGGGATTTTTGACTTTAAAACGAAATATTGATGCCCTCGCTGAGTTTGCTGACAGCTGTCGACAATGAGTGAGTGAGTGAGCGTTTTTTTTTCTGCTCTGTCTAGTTCTGGCACCTTTATTCCACCTAGATTCAGTGCAACAAAAAAGAAAAGAATCAGACGTTTAATGGTAAACGGACACGCGAAGTATGTCTGAGTAATGGTAAGTGGTGGTGGAGAAGCCGGGATCATGCACTTCAAAGACACCGTTTCCATTGTATGCCGTCAGAAGGACCCAATGCTTGCCACCGTGCACATTCGCAATCAGTCCATGGCACTATAGATTGAGAGAGGAGAAAGACGCACACGCAGACAGACAGAATACATAGAGCGACCATTTTTCGGTGTCAGAAGAATGAGAGTGAGTGAGTGATAAGTCGCACCTGGTTCAGGCCCGAGGCAAGGACTGCCTCGCTGGGCGTCTCTTGTCCGATGTAGGTGACTCCACCAATTGAGTCGACTGAGCCCCAAATCCTACACCACCAAAAAAAAAAAAAAAAAAAAAAAAAAAAAGAAAAAAAGAAAAAGACGCACCATCTCACCCATTCTATTGAAATTGCCTTTTTTTTTTCTTCTCTTTCTTTCTTTACTGAACAGTGGAGTTTGCTACGCTGACCCGCAAAGGAGACGAGACGGTCGTGACTACACTGTCCGCGACAGAGATCGACCGACTGCTCAAGGTGGGCAAAGAGGCACTGGAGAAGGAGAAGGCGGACAAGGAGAAGAAGGACACGAAGTAAAATTACAGACGGACACAGTATGCTGTTGTGAAAAAAAAATACAAAGAGAGAGATAGATGTTCAAAGAAAAGGATATTTTTTGTTACATTGCGGAGGAGGCTTTTTGGGGCGGCAGGGGCTCAGGAGCAGGCGGCATCTCCACTGGCGGCTCCTCTTCGGGTTCTGGATCAAGCACGGCGTCTTTCGGTGCGCCCTGAAGCGCATTCTCAAGCGAAGCAGCGCAAAAGACCAGATCTGCCTTGAGTGTGTCAAAGCGGTCCGCGACCTTCTTCTTGCCGCACAAACCGCCTCCGCCGCCTGTCTGGGCCTTCTTGGTGTTTCCCTTGGTGGCCTTGTGGTCAAATGGCGCCACAAGGTCGTTGCATTCCTACAGAGAATGTCCGAAACCGCCACACATATGAGCAACGAAAAGCGGTTTCACCAATATAATGGCGTGATGTGAAATATTTTTGCGATACACGCCCCTTTCTCTACGGAGCGCGCCTGCCGGGGGGTGGGCACACACACACATATATATACACACACATGCACGCATACCTGGACACACATGAGCATGGACTTGATCGCCTCGGCGACGGGCGGGTGGCCCAGTTGGTCGGAGCTCAGCGATCGGATGGGCGACGCCGCATCCTTTGCTGCGTTGGCCAGATCCATGCACTTGGCCGCATTGGTGTGTGCCGTCTTGGCCTCGTGCATCAGAAAGGCGATCTGTCTTCGCATTTGGTTCTGCTGCGACTGGTTCTTCTGTGACATGACTGGCGACATGGCGCGCCCCGAATACGGCGATTTCATCAGATCACCGCTTGACATGGCGTGTGTCAAAGGCGAGTGAGTGAGACTTTGAAGTGAAAAAGAAAGGTGGTTCAAATAATAATGTTTAAAATATTGTAATTTGTATGTACTATTGCTCCCCTCATCTCTCTCTCCTCCCTCCTCCTCTATCTATTTGTCTCATAGATACTTCTTCAAAAATTCACTCAAGTGCCCTGAGACGGAATTCTTGCCATCGGCGCGGGTGCGCGAAATCAAAGTGTGGATGTAGGCAGTCCGTTCGGGTTTGGACATCTTCAGCTTGTCAATCTGGCTGGTCAGGTGCGCAGTGCGAGTCGTAGTGCGCGCCAGCTCTTGATCAACGGCCTTCTTGATTTTGGAATTGACCTCGGCAATCTCGCGATTGGACGGTCGCCCGGGCTTGCGACGAACCACCTCCTGCGGAGGATCCACCGTCTCCACATCAATCTCGCCGTCATCATCGTCATCATCCTCCGCCTCTCCTTCTTTCTCCTTCTGAGCCATCGCCTGTGCCGCTGCCGCCTTTTGCCTCTTGGTCGGCTTCTTCGCAGCGACCGCTTGGCGTCCCACCCCAGTCGTCTTCATCGGAGCTTTCTCCACCCGCGCCCGCTTCCGCCTGCGCCCTTGGTTCTCCTCCTCCGCCTCCTCCTCCTCCTCCTCCTGCTGGCGTCTTGCCGGTCGTTTTCTTCGTGACACCGCCAACATCTCATCGTCATTGTCACTCTCAGACTCTTCCTCCTCGTCCTCCTCCTCATCTACTACCATTGCCTTGGCACTCTCTTTGGTCTTCTTCGGTCTCTCCTCCTCGTCGCTCTCGTCGCTCTCCTCCTCCTCACTGCTCGCGTCCAACTCAAACAAGCCCGATTCCTGCGTCGGCTCTGGCTGCTGCACCAGCAGACTCCCACCACCCAAATCATCTTCTTCCTCCTCCTCATCGTCGTCGTCGTCGTCCAGTTCTCCAACATACATTGTATGCGAGCCCACTGTATCGTCACCGTCCTCTTCCTCGTCACTCTCACTTCTGGTGCTCTTTTGAAACGACTGCCGCCATCGTGCAGTGACAGCATCACCACCAGATGCATTCGTCGCCGAGGGGTCTTGCTTCGCCACCGTCTCAGCTGCAACTGTGACTTGTGGTGTTGCGCGTGGCACGGACTCGACCACTTCCACAGGCGTCTTGGCACTCTCCGATGCACTGTTACCATCACCACGACTACTATCACTACGACCACCACTATTGCTACGACTACCAATAGGAGCTGGGTCGACATCGGGCAGGTCTGTCACGTTAGGCTCGGTGGGCATCACCTCATGCTGCGGCTTGCTCAGCTCCTCATCGTCGTCGGTCAAATCAATCACATCAGCGCTCCTTCGCAAATCGGAGGGCGACAGCGAATGCGATCGCTGCAACTTGTGATGTTGATGCTGTTGTTGTTGCGCCGGATCTTGTTGTGGTGGTTGATCACTCTCGGAGGCCCCACCATTGGCAGGCGCAGTGGACGCGCCTGAGAAGCTGTGGCGACGTCGACTGTTGCGCTTGCCACCAGCGCCACCAAGCTCGAGATTGAGTGCACCTTCGCCGTCGCTCGCAGCGTCGTCGAGTAGTGCGTCAATGCGTGCGCCGCCACCGCGTCGCTTGCCGTTGCCATCGGATCGAAAGGGATTGCCAAAGATGTGTCTAGGTTGTGACTCGTCGTCGTTGACGTCGCGCAGTGGCTTGTTGCGCATGAGAGCCTCGTGGTAGTTGCCCATGTCGGCAATGGGCACGCGGTTGCGTCGCTCAAGGTCACTGGCTGGGTCAGAGCCGTCGGTAGTGCTGCGCGAGCCACTTAGACGCACTCGAATGCGCTGCAATTGTGCAACAAGTTGATCGCGAGGAATGTCAAACGCATTGTAGTATGGCCGAGTAGAGGGCACAGTCGGGGCAACAGTCGCAGCGGGATCAGAAGGAGTTGCTGTTCCCGCTGCTCCTGCTGCTCCTGTTGGTGTTGGAGAAGGAGCAGCGGCAGCGGTAGTGGTGATTGTAGTGGTGGTGGGATTGGCGTTGGAGAGAGAGCCGGGGGGAAGGGCGGGAGAGCGCTGGGCAATGGCTGCGAGGAGTTTGTCGGAATCAGTCTGATTCTGCTGTTGGATTTGGGCAAAGTAGGTTTTGATTTTGGGAGACATGTCGGGACGATCGGGACGGTCCGGGATGGGGTTGAGGCCGAGACGGATGAGCGTCTTGCGCAAAGGCTGAAGGTAGTACGGGGGGATGGAGTCAATGTACATGTCGAGACGGTGACGGAGGGGCGGGGGAATTGGGGGAAGAACATGGGGTGCAAAGGATGGGTCGGCGTTGGCAGTGATGGCGGCAGCGGCGGCGCGCACGTGCGCTGTACCACCGATGGCCGTGATGATCTCTTCGAGAAGCGGAAGAAGCACGGGGAAGTCGTAGGGGAGGACGTGGAGAAAGACGCGCTTGAGGTCAAGGTTGTAGCGGAGGTACCCGCAAGGAGCACTCAGACGACCGACGGAGGGAATGTGCACGGCGACGAACCAGCAGACGTCGTGTGGGATGTGCACCGACGCAGAGTAGATCTGGTTGGTGAGTGAGCACGAGGCAATCTCAAAGGTGTCGTGGGGCAGGAGGGAGCTAGGCGTGGGGCTTTCTTTGGGCGCAACCGTCAACTGTGGGTGTGCCTGGCGCTGCGGCAGCGTCTGCACCGACGGGTTGAGTACGTAGGCCTCAGGCAGAGGCCAAAAGTACGGGCGACTGTCGGGCGGCACAATGAGCAGGCGGTGAGGTGAGGTGAACTGTGGAGGACCGACAAAGTCCATTAGGACACCCGGTTGGAGACGTTGCGCGAGAGTCTCCATGATGGACATGGCCGCCTTGATACTGGTGGCCACGTGCGAGCGACCGCCCGTCTGTTCGCACAACTTCGTGATTGGCAGTGTGTCGGCGTCGGGCGGTGGGCACGCCTCTTCGGTGCCCGAAATGCGCAGCGAGACGCTGTAGAGACGTTGATCCCAGCGAAAGGGCTGCTGCGTCAATTCAGCGCCCACCGACGTGCCTAGTGGCAGTGAAAGCTTGTCCACCACGCCTGTGTTGCTTGTAAGTACACCTCCATCGGTCATCAAGATGACGGCAGCTAATAGCAGAGTATAGGATGAGACGTGAGATGTGAAGCACTCAAGTGTATGAGTGTGAGTGTGTACCGGGGTCGATCCACCAGGGATGCAGCCCAAGGCCGTACGTGTCGACGTTGCGAGCGATGCGTGTGAGGTTGAGCAGCTCAAAGGTGCTGGAGAGGGCCTTGCCGATGGCGGTGAGGTCGCGCGCGCGCAACGAAGCCACTTCGCGCTGAAACACCGCTGGAACACTTTTCCAGCCACACAGGATGTTGTCCGTTCCATTCTCGTCGCATGTGATCAGCATGTACCTGTGAGAAACGAGGGGGGAGCGATGAGAGGAGGCGAGAGAGAAGAGAGAGAGAGAGAGAGAGAGAGAGAGAGAGAGAGAGAGAGAGAGAGAGAGAGAGAGAGAGAGAAAGGGAGAAGGACAATCGTACCTGTCTGATTTGGAGTCACGGCCGCGCGTGCGTATGAAATGGTCCACGGTAAAGCGAGCCACGTCAAGGAGTGTCAGGCCCGAGTTGGTGCGTTGGTTCATCGACGCCGACGTGTCGATCACAAATGCGATCAACATGGCGAATAAAATTAGTTTGAAATTTGATATTTGATTGACTATTATTTTCTGAGATCTCTCTTTCCGCTTTTTGTTTTTCAACGTAAAGCTGTACTCCATTTAGTTATGGTAAGAAGGAGAAGAGATCATTCTCTTGTTGTAGGACACAAACACGTTTGCGAGTGCGTCGCTTGACATGACAATTCGAGTGTGGCAATTGGG